>CAXAMN010015780.1:1053652-1109542 GCA_963970005.1 Durusdinium trenchii | reverse complement strand
CCATGTTGAAATAAGGTGACAATCTTTGTTCCAAAGAGTTCTCACTTGACCCGGTTCTTTAATTGCCCTTTGTGTTCTGCTTGGACGGAGCAATGGCGAACTATCAGGTTAAAGCAGTTGTTGTCTCTCAGGGTGTCCAAAATGGGGTCAGCTAAGAGTTTCTGAGTATCTTTATGTACAAAGTCCAGTTCGCATCCAAAGGTGCTGCACTCACCAATGCGCGGGAGATTTTCTAGTACTGCAGTCTCGAACTCATAGAGTCTATCGAATTCCTGCAGGTCTATTGACAGCTGAATGTCCTCACCGGCAAAAGTGGTCAGCGCCAGATGCAGGACTAGGGATCGTTCTTCGCTCACCAGCGAGCTATCCTGCGACGAAATATCTGCGATCATCGCGGGGGGGAATGCCGATCGGTCGTCTCTTTGAGCCTTGAAAGGAGGTTCCACCCATGCGTATCATGGCGATATGCCCGCACTTTGGAGCTAGGGGCAAGCAAAGGGAAAAACTGCGCATCGCAAAGGACATGTGTCCCTGAATAAACTGGATGACCTGTCCAGTCCAGGCAGCGCTGAGAGCTGTCGACAGATGCCAGTGATCGCAGGGAAGAAAACTGTTCAGACCTGCCAGAACCAGCAATTTCTTTGCGGCTGGAATGGGGGACAAGCAAACCGACAGTGGAGTGCGGCAAGTAAGATGCGCAAGCACTAAGTAGGATCACCGACCTCTTCTCGCCATCGCAACATGAGAGTCTTAGCTCCTCGTTCCTAACAGGCGGGTGGTAGAGAGTGGCAATGGAGGATGCCCAGAGGGAACCTTAGTTCCCTTTGTTGGTGTCCGACATTTCCAATTTTGTTCAAAGAGGTACAGATACCATGCTAGGATTGTCCAAAGTTTCACCTGTTTCACACGGGCCTTGCACGCAGCCGATCACCTTTTGCAATGGTGCAGCACTTCACGGATCTAGAAGACACCCCTTTTTGTTTGTTGTTTGGCACCTTTGTGTGCCAAAGGGTGCTGTGTTGACCTCCCTTCGGGGGGGTGTGCCCTTTCGCACTCTTACCTGCAGGCTTTCGTCGTTTGCTGTGGCCGCCACTGATTGATCACCGCTTGGCAACATGCCACTGGACTTGTTAGTGCAATCAGTTGCACGGGTTGTGCCACAAGAAAGGCTTTTCCACGGCATGCTGCAAAGCTGCGCTGCTCCACTTGACATGGATGCAACCGACGTTGGAGCATTGCGATACTCCTGACCTGCATCGTGACCATGATTTTGCAGCACTGTAGTGTGGCCGCTGGTCACTTGTGATCATGAAGTAAAGTCCCTTTGCAGCCTTTTTTGTGACTTTGCTAGAGCACAGAGCACAGACCTGCGCCGATATGCTTTTCGTTCGTGAATTCAGGCCCATTTCTAGTCACTCGTTTTCGTTTCACCCGTTTCCCCTGGCACAGAGGAAGACTACATGATGGTGGAGACTCGACCTGTGGGCTTTGGGTTGTTGGGTGTCCTTGTTCTTTTCTCCACCATCAGACTGTTCTTCTCTCCCTTCACGATAACCTGCACCATGCCCACAACGGCGTCCGTACTCGTGGAAAAAAAAGACGAGTTCAGATCCGGGGGCATCTAGGACTGGCTGCACTCTCCATGCGTCAAAAAAGCACACTTGCAAGGCTTCGAAAGTGTAATCTTGTGTTCACCGGTGCAAGGCGTTGGTTGATGGCGCAGGGAGCTTCCTACGCTGCACCTTTGCCTGGGCCAAAGCTATTGTGGAGGAGTCGCCAACATCCTGGCTGCTGCCCATCAGTTGCAACCAAACCACTCCGGCTCAAGCGAAGCATCAACTGCATGGCCACAGACGAGGTCATGCAAGACCGTTCCACCAGACAGGTGGGGCCCCTTCTCTCAGACTAGCAATTTCCGCCTTGGTCAAGTGCGTAAGCGCCTCAACTTGCCTTGGTCGAGCGGGCTGTCCGAGCTGGTGGCTGCACAACCGAGACAACAAGAAGTCCAGATCCACTCTGGAGAGGTCCTTGTGGGTGGACTGTAATGACAGGCAAACGAAGACGTGGCCTTGACCTTCTCCGGCGGAACCAGTTACTCCCCCTGAACTCTAGAAGGCTGAGAGTTTAGACCCTAAACCCGAGAAGGCTGAGGGTTTAGACCATGAACCTTAGAAACCTTAGGCTACTACCAACCACAAAAAGGAGAGGGAATAAATGAAAAATATGTGGCTTTTAATTTTAAAGCCTATTGATATTAGACTAGCCGTGGACCTTCATGAATAAGAAATTAAATCATGAATCATGAAATATAAAGTGAATGATATAATAAAAGCATGAATTTCTATATTGCATTAGCAAAGAAATTCATTAATAATCATGGACTGGCCACTAATCTCAACAAATGAAATGGGATGAGATTAGTGACCGACACACATTAATTTTCATATTTCTATCTTATGGTCACTTATTATAATGAAAATTAATGTGGGATAGTCCATATATTTTATAATCGTGATCGCCGGTTAACTTCATAGGCTTAAAATAAAGGGACGGTTCATTAATGGCGATCACATCTATAACTTATATTTTATGGTGTTAACCCCTGGCAATTTTCATGGTATTTCTTATAAATTGCCAGGTAATAATATTAATTTCTTATTTATAATCTGCTGCCCCCACTTACATCTCTTAATTTATGGGCAGCAAAGTTGTCTTTATTATTCATTATGCCGATTATTGATAATAGAATATAAGAATAATCGGCATTATATTAAAGATTACTTATATTATGGCAGATTTAATTTATGTTTTCTTTATTATAAATCTGCCATAAGTAATTCTATAATATAAGCACTTATATGATTGAAAAATCCATAATTTCTCTTCTTATTTTTCAATCATAGAATGTGCATTAATATCTTATCATATGGCTTTTTAAATTGCCAAGAAGTTATTTTTGATTTAAAAAGCCAAGTAATATAAATTCTCTTGTGGCCAGGCAGTGACTTCTCAAGTAAAAAAGCAAAGGGAAAGATATAATAATGCCTGGCCTATATATAATTAAAGAACTAGTCATTGACCGGTCAACATAATAGAATTAAAGTTGACCTCCCATGAATTTTGTTTACTTAAAAATTCATGGCTAAAATATTAAATTAATGGGCAACCGAAATAAATTAAAAGGTTGCCATATAAAAGAAAATGGTGTTAACCTCATGCCATAATTAGACTCTGAACCCTCGACCGTGTCCGACAGCTCAACATCCTCAAAGAGTGGCAATACCGCCACCCTTGCCTATTGCAGCAAAGCCAGCATCCAATCGGACGTGGCGGACTCGCATGGTCGAGTGGAAGGCTTCAGCTTCAAGAATATCTGAGTCAGAGACAGGGATGCGAATCGCCTCGGACAGTCTTCATGATTAAGCTCTTGCAGCGGCTTGTAATTTTCTAAACACCGAAGCACTCGTGCAAATTGGCTGAAATGATTGGTATTCCAGAGTTCCTCCAGTACAGGATCTGAAGCGCCACCTGCGTGTCCTCATTGAGAAGGTGAGTTCACACCCAAACGTCTCGATGGGACTGATGCATGACAGAACCAAACCCAAAACACACCAAAACCACAAACAAAAAAACCACAAAGCAACAGAAACCAAGCAAATCAGGCTCATGTCCGCTCTAGTCTGAAAAGCCAAAAGGTGCAGATCCGAAGATCAACACAGAAGTGAAACGGGGCGATGAATTCCTTTCAAGCCGCTCTCAGTACAAGATGTCCAGGACGAGAAAATGCATTCTGCTTGTTGGTTGGAAGATGTCAAGCCAGGTGCTTTCTTTGTAAGGTCCAAGGCACGCGCAACTTGTATCAAAGAATGCATTCGCACCAGTGCAAGTGGGGCACGTAAGAACTGTCAGGTCCGTGGCTCTGCTAGGGCCACGTTTGCCCTGGTGTAACATTCTTTGTCGAAATCTGTGAAAAGTGTGGGTCGCACGCCTGTACAGTGTGTGGATCACCTAATGCCTCTTTGTAGTGGGAACTTTTTCGTTTTCTGTCCTTGGGGTTGGAGCTTTTTTTCCACGAGTACGGACGCCGTGTGGGCATGGTGCCCAGGTCATCGTTGAAGGAAGGGAAGAACAGACAGATGGTGGAGAAAGGAACGAAGACCCAAAAAAAAAACAACCCAAACCAAACACCCAAGCCCGCAGGCCGAAACTCCACCATCTTGTAGTCTTTCCTCTACACTAGGTGAAACGCGTGAAACAGAAACTAGTGGCAATTAATGGGCCTGAATTCTCAAAAGAAAAGGACTGCAGCGCAAGCTGTGTTCATGGAAAGCCGCCTAGGAGGCTTCAAACGGACTTTCCTTACCAAGTGTTGGTGACCAGCGGCCACACCACAGTGTGGCAAAACAAGGTCACTTTGCAGGTCAGGTGTCTCGCGATGCTCCAGCAGTGGCTGTAATCAGGTCGACCAAGTGTGCCAAGATCTAAGCAGCAATCCGTGGAAAAGACCATTCTTGCAGCACAACCCGTTCAACTGGTGGCGCATACAAGGCCAGTCACATGCTGCCCGACAAGATTCAAACGTGGCGGCAATTCCTAGCGAGAGAAGCCTGCAGCTAAGGGTGAACCGGGCACAACCTCCCCGTGGGGAGGCAGACCCAACACCCTTCGGCACACAACGGTGCCAATAGGGGATGTCACTTGAGTCTGTGAGGCGCAGCGTAATGGCAAAAAGTGAACTGATGCGTGCAAGGCCCGTGTGAAACATGTGACACATTGAGCTCTCCTAGCATGATATCTGTACCTCTTTGTACAAAATTGGAAATGTCGGACATCAACAGCGGGAACTAAGGTTCCCCCTGGGCATCCTTCATTGCCACTATCTACCACCCGCCGTGTAGGAACGCAGAACTAAGGCTCTCGCTCCTATCGGCTCACTACGCAGCGGATGGCGAGAAGAGGTCATGGTTCTACTTGGTGTCTGTGCATTTTTCTTGCCGTATATGCCTGGAAATCATCCTTTCCTAACGCTCGAATACTGGCACTTGGCTCAACTCACTGCCCACGTCGCTCTTGCTCCTCTCCTGCCTCTGAAGCATTGCTGGTCTTTGAGGCTGGGTCTAGATAGTCTTCTCGCCAAAGATCGTTTGCATCATAGATCATCGAATGCCATGGTGCCGAAATACTTGCAGCTTGGGGCGACCACTACCCGTAGCACTTGATACCTACTGAAAGCACCATGCCAATGACCGACTACTGTGTCTGGCAGGTGGACGATTTGCAGTTGTCGACATCACCGCCACGCCGAGACCCTTCTCTATCCGACAGCAGCTGGGCACTCACTCCATGCATAACGGAGGGCAACTATGGTTAGTTACTCGTGTTGAGGAGTACTGTTTCGCAACTGCTGGCCTACTCCGGACCCGAGCTAAGGCTCGCGCCCAGACTCTAACAAAATTGATAGCAGGGCCACGACAGCTGTGGATGGAAGGATGGTCCTCTATCCTAAACCAGGGGTGTAGCCCATGTCCGAGATCATATGCAGCCAGGGTGGCCATTTCATGGCCGGACAGATGGCGAAAGCATTTTCTTCCGCGTAAACCCCTCGCCATCTGCGTGTTCCGGGCATTTTGACCAGCCTCCGAAGGGCAGTGCAGTCCAAGAAAGCCCTACTTCCAATATACTTGAGAGCAGGCGGAATGGCAAGCTCAACAAGGGCTGCACAGCTCATAAAGGCTTTAACTCGGATTGTATGGAGAGTTGTCGGTAGGAAGACTTCCCGAAGGCTAGTGCAGTGGCCAAAAGTGAATTCCGGAATTTCTTCAATCATGGTGTTACAGAGGTCAACACTCTTAAGCAGTCGACAACTGTCACAAGCGTGCGCTCCTATGGCTACAAAGCGCTTCGGGAGAGCAAGTGTGTAGATGCCTGTAGAGCTGAGGCAGCCCGGTGCTAGCTCTCTGGTCCTGTCTTGCAGGGTTAACCCGTTCGATTCAGATCGGGGGGATGGAAACTCACTCACGGTGACCTCAGCAAGGTTGATGCACCCTTGGAAGAGGTATTGCCCGAAATTGGTTTCCCCATTGAACACGTTGACAGCTCCACCCGATGCATACACACGCTGCAAGGAACAACATTCCGAAAAGGCTTTGTAACCAAAGTCGCGACAACCCGGAGCCAAGACACTATTTAGGAGCTTGCAGTCCCGAAAGGCATTATCTGCAATGCCTACCACTGTGGCCGGCAGTTTGACAATGCGGAGTTGCCGGCAATCTTGCCACGCCTCTGCACCAATGAGCCTGATCCCTGACTCGACGCTAACGTGTCGCAAGCGTGGCACACCTGCAAAGGCCCATTCTGGGACAGTTTCCTCTGAGTTCATAGGGACATGAACAGCTAAGGGGACTTGATCAATAGGATAACCACCGAGCTGTTCTTGTTCTGGCAGGGTAACACTACAGTCCCTGAAGACAATGGTGTATTCTCTACCTTGCTGCAACTTATCCCAGATTGGGTCCTCTAGGTAGGTTTGCGTGGTGGTGCGTAAAAAGTCAATGACGCACCCAAAAACTTGGAGGTCGGTGACCGAGGCCAGATAATCCATAACCTGGTCTTCTAAATCTGTAAATCGGTCGAACTTGGCGACACTGAGAGAGACCTTAAAGGTGACACCCGAAAGCGTAGTCAGCAGCAGGGGGCATTCCATGACTGGCTCCTTTTCGATGGGAGTGCTACTCATGGATGAATTGTCAAGCTCTTTTTGCGGCAGGCTATTTGCTATCATTGTGCGAGCCACCGGTGCCCAGTCTGCACATGGGCTGTTCCTACGGCCGGGGATGTTTCCTGAAGACAGATGCTAAGGCACCTACCTTGAGCCTCTCATGGCCTGGCATAATGTTAAGGGTACACATGGTTTAGCTCCTCGTCAAAAGCGTCTGAATCTGGTCCTTCCGCGGGGAGCAGCTCCAGCCAATGAGGTTTTTCAAATTTGTCGCACATAAAAAAGGCATTGTGCTCTGCCTGCACCCACTGTTCAATGTCACCCCAATCTAGGAGGGTAAACCGTTGCAGCTGCTCGCACCCGCAGAAGGCACGGTTACCGATGTCACTGAGTTCTGTCGGGATGACAACTTCCTGCAGCACAACGCAATTAAGGAAGGCTTCTTTTCCAATTTGCATGAGGCGCGGTGGAAGCCGTATGCACTGCAATGCTACACAGTGGGCAAAGGTGGAAGAGAGCAGGGCTGTGATCTCTGTGCTCATGAGGTTGACCTCCACTAGACTTTTGCAATTTTCACAGGCCCTCGGCCCGATGTTGTGAAAGTCATTCGGCAAGCATAGCTGTTCAATGCCTGCTCCACAGAATGCGCCTTCAGGCAGTGCTCGTGGTTTATTAGTACGATCCATATCAAAGGTGATAGTTGCAAGCGTGAGGCAACTCTCGAAAGCATATCTGCCAAGCTGTGCGCCTGGTGCCAGGACGCTGCTGTCCTCTGTTTCGTGATTGACCCCAACGCTGCCTAGGGAACAGCACTCTGCAAACACCCTTTGTCCATAATGGACACACCCTGGGGCGGCAACCTTACGCAGCACGTAGCACCCCATGAAAGTCCCTTCCGCCAGACTGACGACCGAAGATGGAAGCTTGACAATCTGTAATTGCTGGCAACTCTGCCAGGCCGCAATTCCTATATGTTGGATGCCAGTTGCCACTTCTACGTGGCGGATCGAAGGTGCTGCGTAGAATGCTCTGTCTGCAATTTCCCCTCGCGGGTTGGCCGGGACACGAACTGCTTTGGGGTAGCCTTCTTTGCCGTCTGCCTGGAAATGCCAGATGGAATGCCCTTCTACCATACAGGGACGAACTACTATTTGCAGTTGCGGCCGCTGCAGGAGCACCGTGCGGAATGCCTCTGACAGAGGTTGCTGCTCGCGAAGGTCGAGCAATTCCAATTCACAACCAAATACCTCTAAGTCAGAGACTGTAGGCAGAAAGCAAAGAATGTCGTCTTCCAGCTCTGCCACATCTTCATAATGGGAGAGGTTGGCTTGCATCGTATATTCCGTGCCAGCTACGGTAACCAACTGGAGGTTAACCTCATAGCGATCTTGGGGGGGCGGCATTGCTATGTAGGTGCTTGGTTTGCTTGAGCCAAACAACTGTGGTACAGGAGGTGTGTCCTTTGCAAGGCCATAGTGGCAACTAAGCCACAATAGAGAAGGTGACTAAGGTCACCCATCTCATGGCGGAGGTTGCGCGACACGGAGGCAATTGTTGTGTGGGGAGACTCCTGATGAGGACTATACTACTGCCACCACCCGTAGGACCACCCTGAGGGCGAAGGCGGTGGGGGAGGCTTGCTGTGCCAGGAAGACCCTGCTGCAGTTGAGGAACTTCCCGCTTTCATAGGGGGGTCAGTGCGGCGGGCTTTGTTATTTGGATCGGTGGTTTCCTGACTGTAGCTCATGTGGTTTGTAAGTGTCTGCTTATGGCTCGCGAGTTGGAGCTGATTTCATTTATTTTTGGAGTAGTGAATCGTGTCATATTGGTTGTAAGGACGATTTGCCATTTTCGGAGTGAAAGGATATCTTTTGCGGTAGTACTCACTGAGGACAGAACAAGGGACCTTAGTCAAGCTGAAACGGGTAGATATCAGGTTCCACCCTGTGCGGGACATGGCAATTCTGAGCCCGGAGGTCAGCCATTGTGCTACCACTGCGCTTTCTGCTCCGATGTCCCCTTGCTCGAAATTGCCAAGCGCCGTTGCTAATCTAGTGTAGCCTACGCCAAACCTTCCATACCCCTTGGCAAAGGCATAGCTGGGTTCAGCGTTCATGGCCTCGTCCTCTGTGGCTTCGTCTGCTTCGTCTGCCTGCGTTTCTGCCATTCCCACCGGCACTGGGAGAGCAAGTCGTGGCGACCGTTCTGCTGACCCGGTGTCTTCTGAGGCAGAGTCTTCTTCTGCTGGCAGATCAGCTGTGGGATTTCTGGCTGTTGCCAGATCTCTCCACCCGGGGACTTCAATGCGCATTCGCAGTTGCAACAGGGAGGGGAACGCGAAGGCTTGTCCCAAAGACGGGTCAAGGGCTCCACTAGAGTACGCTCTTTCGGCCCAGGAAGTAGTCGGCATGCGGGGGTATCGATCATAAACAATGTCTTTGGTGCGCACTCCCACCACGATCAATGGGTTGTCTTCAGCCCCTTCTTCTTTTGGCCGATATCCAGAGCCCCCCTTCACCTCTGCTGGCTTGAAGCCCTGCTGCTCCATGGCTGTGACCAGGTCAGGCAGGATCTGGACTGGTAGATAAACAAAAAGGTCATTGGTGGGTAGCGTTTGTTCTCCATACTCCATCCCCCTGACGAAGGACATGATGACAGTGCGCATGAAGGTAAGGGCATCTACATCTTTTTCTTTTGTGGTCTGCGATTTCCCTTCCCCAGTTTGGGCTGCTCCTGTACCCTGATCTCTGTGTTGATTGTCAAAGGAGCAGCACCTCGCAATGAAAGCTAGGAGGCCATATTGCCAGAAACGAGGGCTTGCATAGAGAGCGAGCTGCTTCTGTGTGATGAAAGGGCATGCTGGATGCCCATTTTTTACGAAAGCAAAAAGGTTAGACAGAGGGGCAGCGAAGGCTTCACTGATAAGGAGAAGATCGCCGATGTAGGCCTGGTTGATCTGATCTGGAATGTCTATAAACGAGGAGCCATGGAGTGCTTGTTCAGTCACTCTCCTCCAGAGGAACGTGCGGACAAGGCGGTTGATTTGCTTGCTGGAGACAGCAAGCCTCGCCATCGGCCATTCTCTAGGCAGGTCGCTGTAGATCTGTATTGAGGGGAGCGGCACCTTTTGCCCGTGAGCTTCTCTGGCGGTTCCCGCTGCCTTTTGATAGTCGTACAAAATCTGCATGGCTCTCTGTTCGGATTCCAGCTGGAGATCAGTGGCGGCCGTGCCTCCACGCTCTGCTTGCTCTTGATCACTGGCAATATCAATTTCTGTCATGGCTTGTGGGCGCTCTTGTGCTGAGCCAGGGCAGTTAGGTGGTGTCTCTGGGTTTCTGCAAACTGGGGTCTCCTGCCTTGGAGCGCTTCGACTGGCTAGATCATCTAGCGTGGCCGGCGGTTGCTCATGTTCTGGAACGCTGTCGAGCGGTTGCCTGGATGTTGAGGCAAGTGATTTGCGTGACTTCTTTGGTTGCGCTCGCCCAGTATGAGCCTTAGGCCCCGGTCTTCGCTTGATTGGGGACTCAGAGGAGTGTGACCTGGGGCTATCACTTGGATGGTCCACGTTCTGTGGGGCTAGCGCACTCCTTGCATCATCGCCTGCCGCCCGCATGTCCTCTTGTGCGGGACATGCGACAGGAAGAACCGGACGATTGCTAAGGCAATCACCCGCTTCTGTGGAAGAGCTGCTGGCGCTATCATTATCTTCCATGTGGGCGTCATCGTCCTCCGGTTGCTCTGTGCTCGGGATAGTGGGCGACTCAGACGGGGAGCTGTGGACCGAGGCCACGTCTTGTGTGGCTTCCTCAGCCATTGCCGCATCTGTCTCTGCAGGAGAGGAGAGCAAATGCCCTTCTTGAGCTTCATGTTCCTCGTTGTCTGGGTCCTGCTCAGAGACAGAAAGGACATCAGGCGGCAGACTTGGCCGAGGCCAGTAGCAGCCATGCACTAAAAGGCCTGGTCGCGATGGCAGGATGAGGTCAGAGTCTATGGCATCCAAGACCGGCTGCGCTCTCCATGCATCATAGAAATACACACGGTGCAGTGCTTCGAAAGTATAATCTTGTGCACTACGCTGCTCACGCGTGCTCGGCGTCGGTTGATAGCGTAGGGAGCTGCCTACGCTGCATCGTCGCCCTGGGCCCGAGCTATTGTGGAGAAGTCGCCAATGCCCTGGCTGCAGCCCATCTGTTATGACCAGCCACTCCGGCTCCATCGAAGCATCAGCTGCATATCCATAGACGAGGTCATGCAAGACCGTGCCACCAGGCAGGTAGGGCCCTTCGACGAGGCTGTTGATCTCCGCTTTGGTTAGATGCGTAATTGTGGCTAAGACGAGGCGTAAGCGCCTCACCTTACCGTGATGGTGTTCTACGAGACATACCGGCAGGGGGCCAAGCCACATAGGGTGAGGCAGGAGCGCCTGTTGGAAAAAGGTCGTGGCCTGCGCAACTTGTGTGACTGTAAGGTCCAGGGAGCCTACGATGTTGGGCTCTTTGTTGCTGTCATAAGTATGTATCGTCTGGACACCATGCAGAAGGGCTGCTAGGACTTGCAGGGCCCCAGGCATCCCTTGCATATTCAGCGGACATGCCAGGATGGTAAGGTCAGTGGCTCGGCTATAGGCTACGTTTGCTCGTGTGAAGCACTCCTGGTCATAATCTTGGTGGCCTCCTTCGCCACTGAGGAAGGTTGACAACCCGTGAATAACGATGCAATGCTTGGCCGTGGCGCCTGCCACCTTGACCGCAGTCTCTGCATTCGCCTTCTTACCGGCAATGGAGAAATAATTGCGTAGATTTGTGGCCCCTTCCCGGGTGGTTGTGAGGGCCAAGATGTCATCAGTGTCAGAGCCTGCTTTGGTAAGTTGGTCTTCGATATGTTGGTACACCCGAACTGTGGGGTCATTCTTTGGATTTTGTTTTGCTTGCACATTGGGCGATGCATGGCTCCAGTGGACGAAACGTAAGCCTGAGGCAATCTTGTGATCCTCTCGGATGGAGGTGGTACCTATTTGCCAGGTGTCTCCCATTCGGCTGCACAACACTGAATACCTATCAACGGCTCATACACTTCCTGGGCAACCCTTGCACTCGTCGGCAACATTAAACTCCAGCAGTGTGGGTTTGCGACTCCCGATCTCTCAGCCGCAGTTTGTGCCTGGCGGAAGTCGAGCGGGCTGTCTGGGCTGGTGGCTGCATATCCTAGACCTACCAACAGTCCTTCCGGGAGGTCCAGGTCCACTCTGGAGAGATCTTTGTAGGTGGACTGTAACTGACAGGCAAAAGGAGATGTGGCTTTGACCTTCTCCGGGCGAAACCAGCTGCTCCCCAATGGCCTGTGACCCACTACTTTAACTGTTTCTTCTAGGTCGCCAAGGCCAAAGCCTCGACCGTGCCGGAGGAGCATGTGGCAGACCCCTGGTATTTCATGCGGCATGTACCAGGTAGTGGGGGCTCGTAGCCCAAGGGGTGCTTTGAGTAGGAGTGCGCGATGAGCTCTCTGTCCATCGGCCACTCCACCTGGGCTCTGCTTGGGATCACCCAGCAGCAGACGAAAGAAGGGCTGTCGGGGGACTGTTGGCGCAAATGCAGATTTGAGGTCCATATCCTGCTGTGCCTCTTCACTGATAAGTAGGTCTACATTTTCCATGTGGGTGTTGAGCGTTGAATGAGTCTGCCCTTTCTGATCCCAGACGAGTCCAGTTGTGACAATTACTACATGGCAGCCAGGGATGTATGATGCCGCGTCGCTTGCCCTCAAGTCATAGTCAGTGCAGGCTATGTTGGTTTCTGCCTCTTCTCTGCTGACTGGCCGCACGAAGTATCTCTGGTGATCTGGTCCAAGGTCAAAGGCTGTGAGTAACTTGGTGATTGCCCGGCCTGCCGGATTCTCTTTGTGTACTACAGCGATCTTAAGGTGCGTGGTAAGAGCCAGCCAGGCGAGCAGAAAGGTCAGGGATCGGGTCTTGCCTGCACCAAAGACTCCCGCTACTGCAAGGGTAGATCTGCCAGATCGGAGAGCCAGCGCGAGGCTGGCAGCCATCGACACTATGTGCCCGTTGTCATGTCGGGCGGCGGTGCCTAGTGCCACAGCGAAGCTGGCAGCTTGGGGACAGTGTTGCATTGTGCTGCCAGAGATCAGCAGCTGGAAGAGGGCATGCAGACTCTGCAGTAGGACTACTGTGCATTCTAGCTGATACGGAATGGGCACTTGGCGGGGAATTCCCAGCACAGTGGGCTTATGCTCTGCCGCTAAGCTGGCCATTTGCAAAAGGTGATCTGCAGTGACTGTGTCACCTGCTTCCGCGATGGCCAAAACTCGGATCCGCGTTGCTCTAGATTCCAACATGCAGGGAAAGCCCATGGAGCAGAGCACGCCAGGCCAGTCTCAGTTGAGGTGGGCAACGGCACAAACTCTTCCGGAAACCGCACTAAGGCGACGTCCCAGTGCCTAGGGCTGCTCAATCGGCGTAACTTTTCACTGGGCGCCTCATCCCCTTTGCGTTTCCGAGAAGGAGTCGCAAAGGCAAGCAAGAGTGCTAAGACTGAATAGCACTTGCCGTGCTCCTCCAGAACTAGTCGATGAGCCTTTCCCGCCTGTGAGCCCATATGAACTGTGCTTGAGGGGCTGCTAGCAAGTTGCTCATAGTTACAGCTCTGGAAGTGTGCAGGGCAGAAGATGGCCGATTGTGACCACGCCGGAAAGGCTACACGATATTCATGCATACCTTGTAACCCCGTAGCTGTTGGAGTGACATCCACAACTAAGCCAAACTTGCGGACAGTGGGACTGCTCCACAGCTCTTTCTTTGTAGCAGTCTCATCAAAACACCTCTCGGAACGGGATTGGTGCTAAAAGGTCTCGGGCCATTTCTGTCAGCCATTGAGCACACGCACTTTGATTACCTCTGCCAACGCGAAAGTTTTTCAGCAGCAGCGCATGTGCTTCTTCCATGGAGTCAATTTGCTGCCCCGCTGCACAACTCTGTAGCAGCACTAGCAATCCTTGGTCGGATCGGTGGAGGTTGGACACCAACAAGCTTATGGCACCTTCCCAATCATCGCTGGTCATTACAGTTTCAAAGCGAATCCAGGAGGCCAAGCGCATGGGGGCAGAAATTCGGTCCCGGCGAGGAACCACCTCTGGGTGTGTGAGTTTTAGCGTTGTAAGACTGACCTGGCCTGCAGGGAGCTGTCACTGAAGCCAGTGCCAGTAACTATGTCTATGCTTGCCCATCCACCTTGCAGATTCTGTTACATACGTGATGTGCAGGGATCGTTGCAACATACCAAGCTCATCCTCTGTCGGCTTCCAGTCGCACAGACAATCTTCGGCAGCATGGACAAGATGGTAGTTGCGTTTGTCAGGTTCTGCAGTGGCAACCAGGGCTGCGAATACACTCTTAGGCATCTCAATGGCACCTAGGCGCGCTGTGGTCTGACTGGCTGGCCAGAGGCAACGAATTGCTAAGGCAATCACTGCTCCAGTGCAGCTTCCTGCACTGGAACCATTCACTGTGAAGTGAATGGGGTAGGTAAGGAGTCGTAGTGGCTGCAGCGAGAGCAGTTTCCACCACAGGCCACTGAGGAAGGCTTGGTGCGGCAACCGTCGGTGAGCAGGGAGAAGCCTCGCTGCTTTCAGCACCTGTTGCGTGCGTTGATAAATTACGGCTGCCTTGCTATACCCAAGGTCTTCCCATTTCTGGCACGGATTCTGTATGAGCGCAAAGAGAGTGGCAACTTCATGCATTCCGGTCGACCAGCCACAGGCAACCCCCCACTCCGATCGTTGAGGACACCTGCCGGGGAGAGTGACGGCCCATAAACTTGACTTTCTCCCACGGGAGGGCACATGCAATGGAAGTGCGGGGGGACTTCCCCTTCAAGGGCACCTCCCTCCAGCCCTCCGCAGTTGATTTGGAATACTGACAGCAGTGGCGGGAAGTTGTGTCCCATCCAATATTCGTTGAGGTGGGCGACCATCCATAGGACTGTGACCCAGACGAATTCGTCCTGCTGGTGGTGAGAGATGGCTTCGAAAACTTGCGGTGCGATGCCTTCCAAGGGCATGAATGAGCCTCGAAGGTGACACAACAAATCGTGATTGGCTTGAAGAAATTGCTCTTTTTCTCCAGGGACAAGACACTTGGGCTGTGCCAGCGCAGCTCGCAATTGCTCACACGGACTTGCTTCGAGGTCCTTGTGGACTGCAACTGCCCCTCTTAGCTTGGCGACTTGACTCCAGGGCACAAAGAGGGAAGGAGACAGCTGTTGCGGACAGGGAGTGCATGATCGAGGGTCAGGTGCCTGACTATCCTGCGTCGGGTCACCTTCAATTGCCTTAGTGAGTCGGTCTGCTCTTTTGGCAGAATTGTCGGACGAGGGTGTGGAGACTGACTCTACCTTTGCATCTCCATCTGCAGGAAGACAGCTAAGGCTGTCCTCCTGCCTTTGCTCCGGAAAGAGCTCCGTCGCTTGTTTACGAATTGCTCGCCACTTTACAAGCAGGTAGAAGCGCAATGCGCTGTTTCCAGTTACCGCAGAGGAGTAGCCTGTAAATTTGCAACCACCGACAGGTTTCCAAGTCTCAACGGTCCATGCAGGGGGTAGGTTAGGCATACCGAGTATAGCCATCGGCAGCGTTTCCCAACCCTGCTCCAGTTCGCGTAGAGCTGCCTGCGCTCCAATTTTGGCCTTGCCAAAGGCATGAAATTTGGCAGGTCGCATTCGGTTGCGCGGCAATGCACTGGCTTGGAAAAGGTGTTCTCCTGGCAGCGACGCAACTGTGCATGGCCCTGTTCGCATCGGGAGCACTGACAGCATGCCCTGTTCGAAAGTGGCTCGTGCCCAGCTGGTAACCCAGGGGGTTCGCTCTCTTCCTTCTGGGGTGAGCGCCCTGGGATGGGATTGCCGTGGCCACTTGATTGGACTTCCAGGACTAGACTCCTCCGGGCTGGGGACAGGCATGGGCCAAAAGTGTTTACACATGTAAAGGCCGTATAAGGACCAGACCATACAGAGGTCAAGGGCGGACTGCATCGCTATCCCAACAAAGGGGGTAAACAAGGTGCCGCTTATGACAGTGTCGCTTGGATTGACCGGTGGTCTGGCTCTTGAAACGAGAGCAAGTCGACCCGCCTGGAGGCTCTTTGCCAGGGTCCGGGCAGACGTGTCATGTTCCAGTGGACTGTGCTTGTTGCGGTTGCCGATCGATATGACCAAACCTGCATTATACTCCAAGTGCGCTTCTGTAAAAAGTAGCATGCCTATCCCAGCACTGGAGCTAGACTCGGAGCGTGCATACCCTATGAGATCAACCCATCGGAGCTGCTGATGTGCCAGCCGCAGTAGGTCTTGCACCTCAAATAGCGTGATTGGCACACAGTCATTGTCAATGAGTGCAAAATGCTGTGCAGGATGCAGGAAACGCGCTGCTTCTAGGACAAAGACCCCTGCCCAGTAGTATGGAACTTTATGAAGGCCAGTAGTAGCATCAGCACAGATCCACAGCATGTCAGTTGTCTCTTCTTGGGGACCCACCAGGCATCTGCGTGAGGCCCACCAGGCAGCGAAAGCCGGCCAATGTGGGACAGCAGCAGGTGTTCGATTGTCCACAATTGGGTAAATCATGTGATTGTTCATGATCAGGTCTCTGTGTGAGATGAGTGTCTGAATAATGGCAGTAGCATCAGGCAGCTCTCCCTCTGTTTCGAGAGCAGCATACCCCTCGTCCTTTTTTGGATGGCTGCGCACGAACGTCAGTCAGGCCAAGTGTAGGCCGAGCAGAGTCAAGACCGAAAGGACTGCTAAGAGTGTCTTTCATAGTCAGTGCTGCATAAGCTTCATTCTGGGACTGCACCACACTATCCCCCGTGCCTCTGGCAAAGCAGGCTTGTCCATCAGTGGTCAACCAATCTGCATGGTCACGTGTGAAGACAAAGGGAGCATGGACTCTATTCTCTGTGTTATCCGTTAGGTCCAGTGAATTGCTGTCTTTTATCCACGGGTCATGTGACATTAGAGTTTCTCTGCTTGACAATGCAGGTATAGCCCCCGCCAACTAAGGTTGGCAGGTGCCCTGGCGGCGAAAGCACACGAAAAAGGCAACACGAATGATGTCAGCTGAGGCTGACCTCACCCCTGCATGCAGGGCACTACGACCTGCTGTGAGCCAAACGTTGCAGCAAGGTGCTTTCGTGAAGGATCAACTGTATTTAGCATAGTGCCGGGGACACCTGTTCAACCTGTACAGCAAAGGAAAGAAGACTCACGATTGTTTCAGGGGCATATCAGGGGCCCTGTCACTACTGATCGTGGTCATCCGCATGTGGGTGCAATAGAGAAATTAACCATGCTACGTAAACCAGGCCACACAGCTGGGTATGTAGGTCAGTCAGGGGAGTGAGGAGAGCACCCTGCACGTCGTGAGGCAAAGAGTCCACTGTTTGTTCAATTTCCTGCACCAATGCATGCAGACTTTGCACTCTTGCATGCAGGGCTGATTCGATCTGGTGGTGCGCACGGTCTGTGTGACGCTGTGGGGGCGGTTGCGCAGTTAGTTGCGTGTCTACTCGAAGGACATGCTGTTGTTGTCTGTCGGTGGTGGACCAAAAGCCTACTCGCCGAGGAAGGGAGGCTGAAAGGGGCGTGTCTGCAGGAAGATGTCAAAGGGGTCTACGTTCTCTGCAATGGGCCTAGCGCTCACCGCTTCTGCCAGCACAGTGAGGAGGTGGCTTTCGCGATGCTGTATGTGCAAAATCATCCTGCGAAGCCTAGTTCGCTTTGTTCCATAGATTGTGGCCCCCCTGGTGTTGATTGCAATACAGCCCTGATGATAGAGCGGGATAATAGCATCATCAACGACTGCCCGAAGTTTGAGCAGTGCTGGCGGAAATTCAAACCCCTCCGTCCATTCGGGGAAAGGAGTGTGTACGTTTTCTTTGACTGCATCAACCGGGAAGAAATGAAGTAAGTAGCACCGCTCTCTCCTCCCCCGATAGACGAAGGTTACAATGAGGTCTAAGACCCCATATCGAATGTCCTGATGGTCGAGTTCAAAACGAACAAAATCAGTGACATCGACATATGTACCATCATCTGCCAGAAACAACGGTTCTGGATGCGCCTGCATGGCTAGTTCGACTTGCAGTTTGTCTTTACACCAATGTGTGCAGGCTAGGTCTAGAGTCGAGTCGGCTGGTGTGATACAAGAGAAGAGCTGTCAAGCTAGTTCTCTCACTCTGAGCCAAAAGTCTGCAGGGACAAATGGAGACAATTGTGGGGGCCCATGGAAGAATGGGGAAGGGGAGCAATCAGTCTCTTCTCTGGTTCACTGGACAGGGCACTTCTTTGGGTGCGCAAATGCACGCGGCGGTGGTAAATGCTCTTGCGTACCGTCTTCCGCAACACGGTAGTGAACATTTCCTTGTGTATTGCACTGCTGTGCCGGGAGCCTACTGCTTGTGGCCTGTCGGGGAGGCCAATCATTGGCCGGCGCCAGGGTTGGCGGCCTCGCCGTTCCCCCAGGGTGAGTAGGTGGGGGATCTGCAGCAGCAGTAACGCCCCCTCGCTCCTCTGTGTCAGGGAGTTGCGCGGCTTGCGAGAGTACCGCCAGCAGCTTTTCGTGGGTGGGATCAGCAGGTGTAACCTGCATGGGAGGATGAGCAGGCTTCTTGGGTTGTATGCGACCAGCTGTTTTCCGCTTGGGCGAAGCCTCCTCCTTTACAGGGGGGCTTCTGCGCTCCTTGCCTGCAGACCTGCTTTGACTGGGGCTATAGAAGCCGGATCAGGCTCGTGCCCTCCCTGTGGAAATAGGGGGTGCTGTTCTGCAAGTGTAAGGAGGAGAGCATCAAAAAACTCCGCCAGTGGTGGCCGTATGCGCAAGACAACCTCAACTTGAGGGCGCCCATCTGGGCCCTGAGTGAGGGAGCACTGATGAGGGCCAACAATGAAAGGGAGGGCCGTGGGCAACAACTGCTACTGTTTGTTTTGGCCAGGCTGGGCAGAGGCGCGCGGTCACTGCTCTACTTCGAGCCTGAACAGCAGCAGGCTCTCTTAGTCTCATGCGATGAGCTTGAGAAACACAACTACCGGAGAAAGAACTTTGGTCCGTAGCTTGCTACGTAGGTAGAGGGACCCGTGATGCGAGTTAGTATGCTCGCTAATTGGTCAGCCACAACTTAGTTGCCTAGGTTGGTCTGGTTAACTCTGGAAGCCCTTCATATGGTAGCGCTCTGCGTCTCTCTCAGGGCGGTAAGTATCATGTCCATTTCGCTAGCTAGTGCCCAGCACGCATTGGCCCCTGGTTGTACATTGCAATGCTGTCGATGTGCGTGTATATTTTGAAGGGTGCGTTGGATGTCGCACGCTAGTACTCGCACTGTACTGGCACGAGTAATGAGTTCTCTACAAAGTCGTGCGTATGGCACATCTTGACCAGCAATCACATCCTGTTCCGTAAGAGCCTGCAATGCGTAAACACCTAGCTGGGCAGGGGGGCGCACTGTGTCGGCTTGTGGCAAATTTGCACCTCCATATGTTCGAGTTGTCTGCTCTTGGATGGGGGTGGGGCGACTTTGTGGCAACAGCCAGGGCGGGATTGGTGGTGTTGGACGAGGTGGGGCGTCAGGTACAGCTGGCAAACTTCCCCCGGTTCTGGAGGTCTGGCCTGTCCTCGCGCTACCACCCATCCATTGGGAGATAGACATTCTGATTGTTGGAGAATGCGATAAACAATTGCCCTTTGTAGGGCACTCCTACCATGCAGGAGAACACCATCATTTGTGATGTGTGGTGAATCTTCAAAGGGAAAAAGGACCTGCCCACTAGGAAGTACAAGGGTGGATCGGCGCATCTCAGGTGGAACAGCAACTAATTGCATTCATTTCCAATATTCGAGGGCATGTACCATCCTCGATTGGAGTCCTTGGGAAACCAGCAGCAGCCAGTCGTAGCGGGAGCTGCCTTTGGGCTAGCTTTACGTTGATCTGGACAAAGTGTACCTCCACGTCAGGGTGTTTATAGATCTGGCGAGCAAAGGGAGTGAGGTCCAATCCCCCCGGCCCAACGTCCATTCGGAAGACACGTCCTACAGACTATGTGCTCCGTTCCTTGAGGATCAGGACTAAGGTCCTAACCCTCTCACTCGGGCTGAAGTGTTCTGCTGTGTAGGACAGGGATTGTAGGAGCAATCCCCCTACCCTTCGTTGGTGGAAGCTGTCTTATGTGTCGCAGCGGTTTGAGCCCAGAAATTTTGTACCAGTCACAGCACAACTGACAAGCAACAAACAAAATAAAAAACAATGAGCAATACAAACAGCCAGTAGGGAGGAGATCTAGTGGCTGCTTTTACTCCCATGCCGATCTTAATTAGAGGAAAAACACGCGCTGTCAAAGGTAGCGACGAGAGAGTAGCTCAACCAGGGGGTTGCTTGCTTTGTTGGCTTACAGCACGAATTATCATGTGCGTCGCCGCTTAGCATGTTGCGCTTTAATTCTTTTGGCGAGTCGCTGTTCGAGTGCTTCTTGTTGTGCTGGGTGCGCGCCAGTAAAGGTGCGTTTCCTGTGTATGCGCACGACCTCAGGGAGAGGTCCTTGCGAGGAGGCATGGGAGTGCGAACCGATAACAGGGGCCGCAGAAGCACACTCAGACAGCAACTGAGCAAACTTGGGTTGCAGAGAGTCACACCGCATCAGTGGCGGCTCGGTAGGGTCAAAGCCAAAGGTCTGGCAGAGATGGGTATTGAGGGCCTCGAGCGTGTCATTCTCCGGTCGAGGGGCAACCCAGAAGCCATCATGCAACCAGATGGCCGAGACGAAACCTACCCGTGGCTGCAAGAAGGAGTAGGCAGCCCATGTAACCTGCTGCTCCAGGACCTCGAAATAGTGAAAGGGTGCTCCTCGACCTGTCCTTTCTGGCCCAGAAGGGCACCATGAGGGAGGATGATGCATGGCATAACGGCTAGCAGCGAACACTTCCCGAGCAAAGCTCACAAGGTGATGTGACGGTTCCGTTTGGATGCGTTTGTTAAGGTATTCTATAGCTTCCTGTGGAGTGGCGCTGTTAATGATGACAAGTGGCCATGTCTTGACCAGGAGGCTAATGTCATTTTCGGCAATCTGCGCACTAAGAGCTCTTGTGAGGTAGCTTCTCATTTGCGCAATTGGCAGTAGTGATAAATGAACCTCAGCTGCCCTGCATTGCCGCCTCATGAGCTCATAGTGTGCTCCACTAATGTCTATCTCCCAATGTGAGTTGCCAAAGAGGAGCAGCCGAACCTGACGTGGCAGGCGCTGCGCGGCATTGCCAACTGAATAGAATCGACCGCCCATGGAGTTGACCGTGGGCTTGTACCCTACATTGAGGCAATGAGAGGACGATACTGCCAAGGCAATGTAGTCCATTGCAACCCATTTGTAGTGTGGGTGCCGTCGGAGTAGTGTATGCATCTCCTGGGGAGTAGGAGAAGGGCACTCTGTGAGAACGAAGGCAGGGGCTTGCATTGCATCTCCCTGTTGAATAATGAAGCCCAGGGCTTGCACCAAGTGAAACGGCGGGAGCGCTACATGATGCAAGGGAACAAGTGGGTTGTTAACCTGCAAAGTAGTCTGCTAGCCGGTTGCACTCCCTTGGCAGATAGACCAAGCGAAACAGACAAGGCGCTCGGGCAAGCAAGTGTTGGCATTGTTCTAAAATGGCGACAACCGCAGGTTTTTTAATTCTACCTTTGTATTGCAGGTAGTTGATTACTGGCAAGATGTCACCTTGCACTACAACACTGTCAATGGGGATGCCTTTGGACATACTGTCCTTGGGGTTGGAGCTGAGAATCTTCCTTCTTGGACTGTATTTACTTTCACCACCTTGGCAGGACCAAGTGGAATGTGACCAGAAGTGGCTAGGAGCATGCTGTGTGTAGCCAAGCTTTGCTTGAGAGTGTTTGGAGGTGCTTTCTTGTGCTTTTAGTTTGTTTTGGACGACTGTGACCAGTCAGACCTCTTCAGAGAAGAGAAGGACGAAAAGACATACAGTCAAACCGACTGTTATGTTTGGCTCAAGAGCGGGATTCAGAAAAGGGTCGCACTCGCTTCCGTGTTTTCACATGGTAGCGGAGCCCCAAGGATGCTAAGGGTGAGGGGCAGACGCTTCTCTGAGAGAAAGGAGAACTGTTTGTAGGGTTTTTCTCTGAGCCGTTTTTGTGAGCCATGAGAATCCAACGAGTCCAGCTGTGACTTGGACCACCGGCTGAAGCCTCGAGTCCGCCTGGAGTGAGCTCTGGACCTCAGACTTTTCCAATGAGTCCAAGTGCAGAAAGTCAAGATCGTACAAGTGTGGCACCACAATGGACACAAAGTGGATCCCAGCAATGCCACTACCTTCGTTCAAGCAGTGGATTAGCAGGTCTCAAGAACTTTCTGGGTTCAGGGATTGGGAGAGAGAAGCCAGGAGGTTGGCTGGCACTCATTCACGATCAGTATGGCCCAGAGTTGAGGGAGGCACTGCATGGAAGAGCCCATTGTCTTGCGAGGAGCAGATGAGGAGGTCAGGGCAAGGCGACTTTTTCATCTGATTCAGCAAGCCTTCACAGGATACCCCAAGATTGAACACAGGATCCGCAATCAAATCATGGCCCGAGGGGCAGCTGATGCAAATGGCCATGAACTTTTCAGATTGATTCGACGGGAGTTCTCAATTAACAGTAGGCAGGAGGCCCTTTACTGCAGAGAGCTTGTTTTGAAGTTCACTGTCAAGAAACCTTCGATTGATGGTTTGATTGATGTGCTTCGAGAGATCCAGACCGAGATCGAATCATTTCACAGTATGCTTGAGGCAAGTGTGATGGCCAGAGCATTGGTTGATTTGAGGATCAATGAGGGGGATCAATTTTTGCTGTATTTGAGGAATTTGCCTGAAAGGTAGCTGAACATGTGCAACTCATCAGCGGTGCAGGGACTGTTTGGCGAGCGGTGACAGAGTATTACATCCGCAGTCGTGCAACTGGAACCATGGAAAGGGCGCATGCTGTTCAAGGTTCTCCCATTCGAAGCAAGGGTTGTTTCAACTGCGGAGACCCTGGTCATATGCAATCAGAGTGCCCCAAACCAAAGCGCTGCAAACACTGTGGGAAGAGCGGCCATGTGGCCTCAGATTGTTGGGAGAAGCATCCTGACAAGAGACCGTCCAAGAACACCAAGGACACTGGAGCAGATCCTGGCAAGAAGTCTTTTCCATCCAAAGGAAAGGGAAAAGGCAAGAGCAAAAGCAAGGGCAAGGGCAAAGGAAAGAAAGGAGGCAAGTTGAGAGAGCTTGAGGACGAAGATGAAGAGGGCGAATGGGAGTTTGAAGACCCCGAGGAAGGCTTGGTTGGTGATGAAGACCAGGTAGCAATGGTAGTGACTTCGAAAAGTTCGAGTACTGAGGAGGCAACCACTTCCAATTCTGAGCCGGTAGTTCACAGTGTCACTCATCCTCTCGAGTACTTGTTGAGTACTCAGGGCTTGGGAAAGGATCTCAAGACCCATTGGCTTGTCGATTCAGGTGCCACTTGTCACATTGTTGCTGAGGAATGGTTGAAGCTTTACAAGGTGAAGTACTGGTACCCAGGTTCAGCTCCAATCCTGAGAGGTGCAGGGGATCATATTCTTTCCACTGCAGGGATGGTAGACCTTGAGTTCAAGGTAGGTAGGACCCCTGTAGTCATGCAGCGAGTAGTGGTAGCTCGAATCAAGTTGAATGTGATCAGCTGCTATGCCCTGTCAGAGACAGGATGGTTGACTCGCCTTGGAGGAGCACGAGAGAGAGAGAGTGTCGTCAAAAATGGTCAGGGCACCAACTTTCCTCTGAGGATCTGTGAACGTGCTTGGTGGCTGAAGGTTGATCTGATTTCAAAGCCTAGTCAGGCCAGACGCGGAGGCAAAACGACCAAAGGTCCTGCTCCAATGGAGGTTGATGAGGTGAAAGGTCCCCCATCGAACCCAGAAGAAGAGATCAGAGAGATCCAGACCCCTGAAGCACGAAGCACTGAGAGTACGGTCACACCACATACACAGTACAGAAACGACAGAAACGAGAGTGAAACGCAAAACGATGCAGTGACTGAACAGGCACGACGAGTTTCTAAGGCAGGGAAGTCCAGAACTAAGGGTCGAGAAGTGAGGAGCACTCAGCCTGGTTCTTTGCAGTCGTTTTCGTATGTTTGTCGTATGTTTCGTTTTTGTGGTGATGAGCCTGTTTCTTTTCCAACTTTGTCTTTTGATGATGAGCCCGATACGTTTGAGAAGGGGAATGAGGATGATCAGGGAGATTTTGCTTCTTTCACTTCGGAGTTTGACACCTGGGAGGTTGAGTCGAACTCTTCTTTTGTGAGCTGTGAAGCCAGTTTCGGGATTTTGACTTCTTTTCCGAAGGTCCGGACGAGGATCCGGAGGCTTTGTCGGAGGTTTTTGGGAGATCTGAGACGGATTTTGCCTCTTTGCTTGCGTTCTGGAGGAACCGGGAGGGGTTTCCGGGAGGTTCGGAGGTGTCCGAACGGGTCCGGATGTTCCGTGCGTTACCGAAAACTGTTGATTTGGAGAGTGATGACATGGAGGAGTACACTCCTTCCATCCCCGATCAGGTAGGTCCGGAGGCGGAGGCTGAAGGTCCGATGGTTGAGGCAGGTTCCGATGTCGATGAACCACCTGGGGAGTTGCCCCATTATGACCCTGAAGGTCCACATTCGTCGGATTGGAGGATCCATCACCCGAGCTGGAAGGCAGTTTGTTGTATGAGCACGAGTGTCGAGGACATTGGCCGTATGACCGAGGGTGTGATGCGTGTGTTCAGGCAAGAGGTCGGACGCCCGCACGGAGACGAAAGGACCAGGAGTCAAGCGCATGTGATCTTGCAGCTGACATCATGTTTGTAGGTGGAAGGCACTGGAAGGTGTTGGTTCTGCTCATGATTCAGACTGGCATGATTGGTATGGTGGTTTTAGGTGGTGACCGGGAGAAGGACGTGAAGTCCACTGTCTCTGTTTTGAATGAGATCGGTGTCGGAGGTTTGTCTTTGGAAGTGGCCACTGACAACGAAGCCTACTTGCTGAACCTGATGCAGAGGTCTCTGAGAGAGTCCAACTGTCGAGGCTTCCATTGGAGGAACATTTCAGAGAATCGTCCACAGGCCAAGGGTGTAGAACGTGCTGTGGGGATCATGAAAGAAGGTTTGTTCACCAATTGGTTGGCTTTGGAAGCTCATTTAGGCATGAGGTTGGCTTTGGAATCACCTCTGATGGGGTATCTGGTTGGGTACACCTATAGGACTTTCAATGGTTTTTGTGAGCGCAAGTGGGGTGGCACTCCCTTGGAATCTCTGAGAGAGAAGAGAGGAGGTCAGATACCACGAACTTTTCTTTTTGGGATCATGGGTTTTGTGAAGCCAGTTCATGCACAGAAGTGGCAAGGCCAGAGGATGGTGCTTGGTGCTTATTTGGGGGCCAGGTACAGCACAGGTGGTGGTTGTTTGGTTTACCCTGTTTCTGTTGACTCCACTGGAGTGAGGGAAGTGATCAAGGGTCACACTTTCAGAGTTAGGGACCAATCACCATGGTATGACGTGAACGTCTTGTTTCCTCTGCTTGCGGGTGCTTATGTTGATCCCAGAAGTGGCGGACAAGCTCTTCCTCCGCCACCAGTTCATGATCCGGAGAGGTCAGTGAAGAGGCCACTTGAGGACTCAAGTGGTGTAGGTGCAGGTGGGGAGGTTGCAGGTGAAGAAGGGGATGGAGACATGGAGGTCAAAATTCCTTTGCCAGATGGGAGCTTAGCTCCAGAAGGTGGTGGAGAACCTATGGACCTTGACATGATCTTGGATCGAGTCATCCAGCACGCCCAGAACGAGGCAATGAATGAGTTCTTGGCAGGTACCTCCAGGTGTGATGAGGTTGTGGGTGAAGTCGAGGCAGAAGGTCAAGGTTCTTCCATCTCTGTCCAGTTTGGGGGAAACCAAATCGATGTACAGATCGCTGAGGGTGTGTGTGATGAATTGACAGGGCACCCCATAGCGCATGACCAGGTTGTCGAAGGCATTCGCACAGAAATGGTGCAACTGGAGACATTGGAAGTTGGTGACACCTATCCTGAGAAGAAGGGTCGCATCATCGCAGTTGAGCATGAAGTGCAAGCCCTCACGGCGAGGTGGGTTTTCACCCAAAAGACTGCAATCCTTTGTCGTGCCCGGTTGGTCGTTCGCGATTATGCCTCTGGTGCTGAAAGCGCTTTTCGATCTGGCATCTATGCCCCAACAAGTAGTTTAGACTCACTGCGAGTGGTCCTTGCCTTCTCAGTGGTTGAAAGCATGAGCCTTCTTACAGCTGACGTGTCGACAGCGTTCATGTATGCACCTGTTGAAGCTGATGCGTGTGATTTGGTTTTGCTTCCTGCGAACATCACTGTGAAGGGCCAACGAGTCATCTTGTGGCTGAGAAAGGCCATGAATGGCTTGAGACGTGCTCCATTGTTGTGGTTCTTAGAGCTTCAGAGGACAATCCGTGACTTGGGCGGAGACGAGACCTTTGAATCAACGTTGTTCAGAGTGAAGACCGACGCC
Organism: Durusdinium trenchii; assembly: GCA_963970005.1. NCBI lineage: Eukaryota > Dinophyceae > Suessiales > Symbiodiniaceae > Durusdinium > Durusdinium trenchii. The sequence continues at coordinate 1,083,237 of CAXAMN010015780.1, read as the reverse complement.
CAGTTTTTGTTGGTTCTTGTTTACGTTGACGACTTGCTTATAGCCAGCAACGACGTTGAAGGAGGTGAGAACTTCTTGCGTGCACTTCAAAAGATCTGGAAAATCAAACGCACGGGAAGTATTCCGTCTGGGAAGAAAGGACTCCTTGAATTCTTAGGCCGCACAATCTACAGGCTCCACGATGCTGAGGAGTGTCTGTATTTTGGAGTGTCTCGAAGCTACATGGAGGGAATCTTCGTGTCTTGGGAAGAGAAGCTCAAAGAATCCACTGGTTCGGCTATGCCCAAACTGGAGGAGCTGCTTAAAGATGCAGAGAAAAAGTTCGGGACGACTGAACTGTCCGCCACGGAAGCCCAGCGCTACCGTAGGGTCTTGGGACAACTCGCATGGGCAGCACTCTCCAGGGCAGACCTTGCTTTTCCTGTTGGGTTTTTGAGTAGGTTTCAGTCGAAGCCCCATGTCCCTGCGGAGGTTTGTCTTCGTAGCTTTCTTCGTTGGTTGAAGGGTCATTTGCATTATGTACAGCAGATGCCAGCCAGTTCACCACCCGTGTTGACTGAAGAAGGGGTCGTTGTAGGTTTTTGTGATGCTTCTTGGAATGTGACCAGCGTGTCTGGTGCTGTGATCTCTTGGCGTGGATGCTGCTTGAAGTGCTTTAGTAGGAGACAGGAGGTTCCCGCTTTGTCGTCTGCAGAGGCAGAAGCGATCGCCATCACGGAGGCTAGCAAAGAACTTGTGGCTCTGGGGATGTTGATCGAGACAGCGCGTGACGGGATCCCTCTTGACGAGATAGGCATGCCAGCCAAGACCGCAGGAAGCATGAAGTTGCATTTATACAACGATGGGAAAGCGGCTATTTCCATTTCTACCATGGAGGGTCTACTTCGACGTGTGAAACACATGGAACTGAGAGCACATTATGTGAAGTACCTCCATCGACGACGTCGCTTGACCTTGGAACACTGGGAAGGTGTTTCCAACCCGTCCGACGGTCTTACGAAAAGTTGCAAGCTCATCGAGATGTGGCTGAACCTTTGCAATGCTGTAGGACTTGTATCTGGTTTGGAAGAGGATAAGGCAGCATTGTTGAGGGGTTTGTCTCGAGACGACGATGACGACGAACTTCCGCCCGATGAACGTTCAGTTCGAGAAGGGGAGTATGCTCATCGTGCGTGTTTCTTGCATTTTTCGTCCGTTGGTGCTCGGAAAGGTGACGGAAGATTTGGGCATTGCGCCTGTTGAAAGTTGAACTTTGTCGAAAATACTTTTTCCGGAACAGTTTTCCAGCAGAAAGTTGACATTGGAGAGTTTCTGAATCTGTTTTGTCCGTTTTCGTTGTTGTCCGTCTGTGTTCGGATCCGTCCGGATGAGTTCGGAAGAGTTTCGGTTGTCTTTTGTGTGCAGCGTGTGGATTTGGAACTTCTTGTTGAGTAGCCAGAACTTTAGTGGAAGGACGTGTCCGAGAGCAGTCGTTGAGGTCCGACTAGGTTCGGAGGTGTAGGATGACTGTTTCTTGTTGATTTAGGAGCCTTCTGTTCTGTGGTGCAGTGTTTTGAGTTTTGCTAAATTTGCGTTGTGCACGTTTCTTGGAATCTGGATGAGCATTCACTGAGGAATCCTGTTTGCTTCACCGAATGTCCGGATAGCTACCTCTTTCCTAAGGAAATGGAGACGTTTGACCTGTAGAAACCTTTTGCTGTGACACTTTTCCTTGTTTGGACTGTTCTCGGGACCGTGAGACAGTGGAACTGAGTGAGGACGCCCGCTGCCATTTTTGGTTTAAGGAAGAAGACTGAGGAATCGACCTTCTTCCAGGGCTGAAGGCCGAGGGTTTGAAGTGTGAAGAGTTTCGTTGTGTTTTTGTGACACTTGAAGCCTTGGGGTTGGACTACAGTAAGGAGTAGCTAACCATAAGTAGTGCTGACCAGGGTTTGGAGTGACAGACATGTTTGTTCGTGTGTGCTTTTGATGCCAGTGTTGGAGGGTTGAGATGAGCATTTGAAGCTTCAGTCAGATTTGCACTTGTGGTCGCAGTTGTGCAAAAAGGGTTTCGTGAACAATGTCCTTTTTCAGGGTTGTAATGTTTTGAGGGTCTAGAACAATCCTTTTCTTTGTGATGTGTGTCGAAGTGTTTTGTTTCATGTGCGGGGATTGCATGGCTCAGTGCTCGAGCTCGACTTTTGTTAGCCTGTGTTGCCTGGACCTCATCTTTCGGTGTTGCCGTCGTCATGTCTTCTCCGGCAGTTCCAGAAGAACGTGTTATGGATGCTGCTGAGGAACCCGCTGCGGCAGGGTCCGTGATGGAAGCTCCTCTGGCGAAAGCCGCCGGGCCGGCAGGCCCGCCACCGCCGGTGATGGTTCCCGACGAGCCGAACATCTCAGGGAGCACTGTGCATGGAGTGTTGTTGGAGGGGAAAGACCTCCTCGAGATTCCGGTCGAAGAGCTCCTTGCTCTTTCGTTGTCGTCCATCGAGCCAGCTGAGTCGCTCATCAACGACGTTTGCTATGAGGTGTCGAAGACAGAGGCAGAGCGCTGGCACCGGGCCGCGGACATGGCCCAGGAGAGTGTGTACAGCTTACAGTCACAAATGGACCAGTTGGCGCGGCTGCATGCTGCGGACCCCTCACAGTCTCTTGAGGAGACCAGGGTTCCGACGGATTCTGAAGACCATGGTGGCCTGTCCCATGCCGAGTTGGCGCGCAAGCGCCAGGGGATGGTGGTTCGGCAACAGCAACTCCGATCCGGTGCCTCGTTTTGGGGCTACGTGTATTTTCAATCTCTCAGTGCACTCCCAGAAACCGTTCGACACACCACGCTGGGCACAACGGATGGATTGCATGACCTGCTCCGTTGGAGCGTTGGGCGGTTTTCCAAGCTGAGTGAATTGTTCGGTCAGCTGGGAGACTATGTCGGACAGCTCTCAGAATCGGATGCCAAGACGCAGCAGCATTTTGTCACCACGGCCACCCAGGTGCACGATTTAGCCAACGGCATTGTGGGGCTTTCTAGCTCAGTAAGGCATTGCCAGGACGAGATGCTGAAATCTGCAAGGGCAACAGCTAAGTCCATGTCGGACACTCTATGGCAGGTCAGTGGAACTGGCAAGACTGTCAATACGCCCTTGAAGGAGGTGATCATGGGTGTATCCAAGGTGGTGAGCCACTTGGACGGCACGGTGACAAAGCAGTCCAAGTCCCTCGAGAAGATCACGACGCTTCTTGAAACGCTGTGCTCGTCAATGAAAGAGTTGATTTCTGTAGAGCAGAAAAAGTCAACCTTGGTTGCACAGGTGTCGCAGGCTGCAAAGGCCACATCGATGACGGGCACGCCGACCACCCCAGCAAGCGTGCCTGGTATCGCACCTCCAGGGTCTGCTCCAAGCGGTTTTGTGACCCCTCCGACGACCGGTGGAGCTCCGCAGGCCACTTTGGGCACCGGCCATGTGGCATCGACATCGCCACCGCCGGCCCCCAAGCTTATGCCCACGAATCTTACGCCTCCGACGCCCTCGGGCTTTCCTCCGGCTCCGGCCTTCATGGGTCAGAACTATGGACCACCTCCGGGGCCAGCAGCGGGGTACACCAACACCCCTATGACCCCAGGGACATCCGTTTCGGGATCAGATGGAGGTCCGCCTCCACCATACTGGAAGAGGGTGAGATTAGCCGACGGCTCCTGGGCTTGGGCGGAACCCGCTCAAGGGGATATTTGATCTTGAAGAGATCAAGATGCCTCGACTTCAGGGGATGTAAGATCCTACGAAGCTCGAGTGTAAAGGCCATTTTTTGTTGACCCCGGCCAGCCCACCTTGGTGGAAAAAGGGTTTGCTCAGAGGGATTTGACATTCGATTTGCAGTTGTTCAATTTGATCTTGTGAGATTCAGTTTGAACCCTGTTTGAACTTCAGTTGACCTTCACTTGAACTTCCTGATGTCTTGTTCAAGTTTTCTTGTTGAGTCAAGGGCATGCACGTGTGTGATCTTGAAGGGTTGAAGTTTTGTGCTTTGCTATGTCTGAACTTGCCAGGATGAAAAGGGATGAGTTCAGGAGTTCAGCGAGAGAAGAGATCAAGGGTTGAGAACTGTGAGAATCAGTGATGTCATTGGCATTTGCACCAAGGGACCATGGCAAACAGTAAAAAGGGGTTTGTAGCTAGCAGGGGTTCTAGCTTCCTTTGATTGCTGTGAACTTTGGACCGTGTGACATCTGATGTCGAGTCGATTGGTTGCAGTTGAAGTGAAGAGAAAGGGTTTGGAAGTTTGAGACATGCTGTGGAAGTCGAACAGTAGCCCAGGGATTGTATCTAGCAAGGGTTGGCTAGTTTCCTTTTCACTTGCTGTTTGATGCTGTGTGAAGCTTTTGGCACGTGGAATGTGACAGGTTTTTGTCTTCAGGAATCTTCGTTTGCTTGACCTGTCAGGTGACCACTTGAAACCTTGTGAGGTTTCAGGGTCCCAGTGATGACAGAAGCAGAGGCGAAGAGCTGGCCCAGTGCAGCTCTCTGAAGCCCTGCTGTCTGAGGGACCTTGAATCCTTGTTGCTTTGCTTGCTTGGTTGAAGCATGGTTGATTGGTTGATCTTGATTTGAACTTGCTTGAAGCTCGTTGTTCTCGATTCGTTGACGTTTGATCGACCTGGAAACCCTTTTGAACCACAGGAGTTGAGATCTTAGTTGATGCTCGAACCTTAGTTGCTCAGAGAAAAACGAATTGAAGAGAAGAAGAAGACAGGAAGACCAGGAGAAGGTACGAGGTGACCCAAGAAGGGGTGTGAAAAGTGTGGGTAGCGCGCCTGTACAGTGTGTGGATCACCTAGTACCTCTTTGTAGTGGAACTTTTTCGTTTTCTGTCCTTGGGGTTGGAGCTGAGTAGGGATCTTCCTCCTTGGAGTGTGTTTGCTATGACCACCTTAGCAGGACTAAGTGGAATGTGACCAGAAGTGGCTAGGAGCATGTCTAGAGAAGCCCTAAGTATAGAGCTGTAGTGCTTGAGATGAGCTGTGTATAGCCTAGCTTTGCTTGAGAGTGTTTGGAGATGCTTTCTTGTACTTTTAGTATGTTTTGGACGACTGTGACCAGTCAGACCTCTTCAGAGAAGAGAAGGACGAACAGACATACAGTCAAACCGACTGTTATGTTTGGCTCAAGAGCGGGATTCAGAAAAGGGTCGCACTCGCTTCCGTGTTTTCACAAAATCAGACTTGTTGGAGTGGCCACTGAGAAAGCTGGATTGGCCATGAAGGACAATACAATGCTTCGCCGTTGCTCCTGCAACCTTGACCGCTGTCTTCACGTTGGTATTCCGGCGGGACTGGTGACAGAAGCTTCGGAGGCTGGTGGCACTGTCCTTTCTGGTGGTCAAGACTGGAATGTTGTCCGGTTCCTCGGCCTGGACCGCTGGCCATGATTCAATCTGGAGGTAAACCGCCCTTGTGGATTCTGGCGGGGGATCGGCCCGGGTTGCTTCACGAGGGTCTTGATGGATCCATTGTACGAACCTCAGCCCAGTGGGCTTCTGCTCATTAAGCCGTATGGAGCCTGTTCCTATTTGCGACCGCCCATTTTTGCAACTACAGAGCATTGGATATTGGATGCCTATGAGGCGTTCATACACCTCCGCGCAACCCGTGCGCTGGTCGGAAGCATCACACTCCACTGATGGACACCTGTCACGCCAGATCTGTCCGAGGCGAGGTTGGCTTGTTGGAACTCGGAGGGCTTTTGCGTTCTTTCTCATCTGGCCTTTGTGCTCTGCACAATGGCTGCATTGGCGGACGACAATTTGGAGGAGCTGCCCGGTGTCTCGTCTAACAAAGGTGAGTTCGCAACCAAATGTGCTGGTGCCTCCTATTGTAGGGAGTTGCTCCAGGACAGCGGTTTCAAACTCGTCGAACCGATCAAATTCTTGGAGGTCGACAATGACTTGGTATCTGGTATTCTTCTCCTGAGAGAGAAGTTAACTGCAGGTGGACCACTAGTTGTCGTTCATTGCTGACTAGTGAGCTCGTTTGCGACTCCATGTCACAATGCATGGCAGTATTATTCCCTGTGCCTGTACTAGCTACTGGGGGTTTGAGCCTCACAGTGCAGAGGGGCAGCTACTTGGGTAACGTGCTTTTTTGCAAGCGGCATCCAGCAAGTGGAACTTGGAGAGGATACATACCACATAGGCCATAGAGCTCTTGAGAATTGCAAAGTGCTTACCCGGGTCGACCTTTCCAATACGGGCATTCATACCCTACACATGCGCACTTTTGCGCAATGCCACAGCCTAGTAACAATCAAGCTGCCGAATTGCCTAAGTGAAATTAGGGCAGAAGTGTTTGTGGGTTGTAAAGCATTGGAGAGGCTGACTCTTCCGGGCAGCATTCGTTATCTAGGATACAGGGCCTTTGGGGTTGTACAGAGCTCTTCTCCCTTGAGTATGCATGGAGCAAGCAGAAAGCATGGCGATATCCGTATGCTGCCGACAATGCCTTTGAAGGATGCCTCAAACTGACCACCCCTAAGTGGCTCCACCGCATCCCGCCTAAGGATAGTGATTGGATTGCCCCTTGTTGCTGACTGAGTTGAATGAACGCCTAGCAACAACTCCTAGAGTAGGGCCAGGCCTGATTGAATCCAGCCTGCGGGGAGGTGAGTGCACTGCTATCCACCACTGCTCGCACATGAGGTAGGGATAGGTGGGCTAGCTTAGCACATTCTTCGAAAGCATATTGACTGATGATGGCTCCAATCGCAAGATGGCAGCCTCCATCGACAATGTTACCGACACTCTCCAACGAGAATACTCGAACACCAAACTCAACACATCCCGGCATTTCGGCTACCTGTAGGGAGTAACATCCTTGGAAAGCTGCATATCCTAGCGTCGCAACCGTATCAGGCAGCTTAACGATTCGCAGGGAGTGGCAATACCGCCACCCTTGCGGGCTTATTGTACTAAAGCCAACATCTAAGCAGGCGTGGCGGACTCGCATGGTCGAGTGGAAGGCCTTGGCTTCAAGAATACCTGATTCAGAGACAGGGACTCGAATCGCCTTCGGGCAGTCTTCATAATCGAGCCCCTGCAGGGGCTTGTTATTCTCTAGACACCGAAAGCATTCGTGCACAATAAGGCAGAAGTGATTGGTATTCCAAAGTTCTTCCTGCACAGGGTCTTGAAGCGCCACCTGAGTATCCGCATTGAGTAAGGTGAGTTCACACCCAAACGTTTCGATGGGACTAATGCACGGCAGGTGCTCAACTAGGTATTCCTCCAACATTTCCCACGTGTGGTAGATGCTGACAGGGACCTGGAGCTGTATCACCGTACCCGCCAGTCGAAGTAAGCTGTCTTCTTCCCATTCAGCCTGCTGTGCTTGGCGCACGGTCCTGCTTGCGCCCTCTGCCATATGGGGGACTGTCCTGCCGTTGGCAGCCCTCTCTTGCAGTCCTCACAGTCACCCGTTCAGGGCAGGTGCTCCCCCGCGCTTTCACACATTCGAGTGACATTAGGCACCTGCAAGTTCAAGCCGGCATACACACCGTTGGGGAAGCGGCCTGGCAACATTGCACTAGGCTTCTCATAGTGCATCTACCCAGCACACTGCTATGCCTGCAAGAAGGAGCCTTCCGATGCTGTTATGTGCTCCACACAGTCGCAGCCCCGGGGTGCATTGACTTCGGTTGCTGGGCTTTCGAGGAGTGCCACGCGTTGGCCTGGGTTGGAGACCCAGACCAAAGAAACAATCAATTGGCACCGCAGGCGAGGCTCAATGTCCGAGCTTTTGAGAAATGCCGTACCTTGCGGACAATTGGCCTGGAAAGGACTAAATATAACCCACGAGACCCGAATCGGGTCATTCCAGAAGGCTGCTTCCTAGGGACAGGGCTAGAAATGATTGATCTCCCAGCTGACTTCAGCTGGATCGGACCAGCTGCCTTTGAACACTGTACAAGGTTGCAGACGGTGGACATCTCCCGCACTGGCACTCAGGAAATTGTAGGGAACGCCTTTGCAGGCTGCACCCAACTACAGTGTCTCAAACTGACCAAGACCCTGAGACGCATTGGTCGAGAAGCCTTCATGAAGTGTAGCTCACTAGAAGTCCTACACACTCCACCTGCCTTGCTGTACATCAACAAGCGAGCCTTTGCTGACTGTACACAACTCTGCAAACTCGTCTGAATGGGCAAGAAAGGAACTTGGAGGGGGACCTATGTAGAGCGCAATGTGTACCAAATTAACACTCCCATCGTGGATTCGGTCTCTTCCCAAGCCAGATGCAGTGAAAGAAGAGTGGGAAGAATTCATGATCAGTTGTGCAGAAGCCACTCTGAGTGATACGGCATGTGATGACCGGGGAAAGCTAACCGTGCTACAATACCAGTGGCCCAATGGTAGAATAGCAGAAGGTCTATGCCCTTCGACCCTTCTGCCGGCCTTGCTCGCGCCACTGAGTAGATAGCCAGCTCCCCTGGCTGCCTCCCAAGAGGTGGTCAGGGATGATACAGTGTACAGAAAACTTGCACTAGGAACAGCGACGTCTCACCCTTTTGTTTCACCTAGTTCATGGGGCTTGCATGATAGACCGTACTCTGAAGCACTCGTGTGACCCAGGGCTGCAGCGGTACCTTCTTCGGCGCACTCCACACCAGGCCTGCTTTCGTGCCTGTGCAACGGTCAGGTTGGTGCTTTGATCGAAATGGATGGACCAGCTTTGCGATGAGACCAGATCCGTTCCGTGCCATTTCTCTCATTGACGCCGTCACCTGGTCTCTCGTGCTCCTTGCCTCCCCCGCTGGAGGAGGCTGTGTCTTGCTTGCAGCTGCTCCGACCCTCACGGTGCCACCGCGTGTCGTTGGCATGCTCTTCGTAGTAGCCTCCTTAGAATTCCGTCTTGGGACTCAGTTGCAATACTTGCAAACCTCAATTGCAAGTCAAGTGGAATATTTGCAGGGGCTGAGGTGAGAGGCCAGGTATCAATCCTGAACCTCCTACTCCCTCTCGCTAGTCCAGGGTCTTTGCTCCACATGGCTGCGAGGCTGCCACGCCCGTTGTCGCTCCTCCCTTGTCCCCCGACCGGCATCCCAGGTGCGCTATGACCAAGCCAAAGACACGAGCAGACTAAAATTTTGTCTCGCAGGTCTGAAGAGTTCTTGACACGGTATTGGTCACCTCGAAAATACTCACAAGGTCGTTGGTGCGTACGCATTCTTTGATACAAGTTGTGCCGTGCCTTGCTTCGCATCGACCTTAACAGAACCTGATTTGAACCTCACTCTTGCTTTCAGTCTGCTCATGCATACGTAAACGCTGTGCACTTTCGGTGGGATACCTTCCTGCCAACAAGCAGAATGCAGTCTTGTCCTGGACGTCCTGTACTGAGAGCGGCTTGAGAAGAATTCATCGCCCCGTTTCACTTCTGTGTTGGTCTTCGGATCTGCACCTTTTGCACTTAAGACTAGAGCGGACATGAGCCTGATATGCTTGTTTTCTGTGGTTGTTTGTTGTTTTGTGTTTTTGGGTGGTTTTGTGTGTTTTGGTTTGGTTCCGGTGCTCTCGTTTGTCAGGCTCATCTCCTCACACTCCTCATACGAATTCGACTCGGTGACTTGTGCCTCTCGGCACACATAGCGCCCCTACCCGTGCAAAAAAACCCAAAGTGGCTTTTCGAAATTGTCACACATCAGGAAGGCATTGTGTTCTGCGCCTGTATGGTCTGGTCGATCTCTCCCCAATCAAGAGAAACATTCATCAGAGAAAAAAAGAGAGAAAAAAACATCCAGCGTGGATTAGAAGGCTGCAAAAATTCTATGAAAACTGGAAAGCCCTGACCATTGTGATTCGTACAGTCGTACAATTATCATCATTGGCTTTGCAGCAGTGACCTTTGTACTATGGAAACTCTACAAGCATACTGGAAACTTCTTTGAGAGTGCGATGGAAACCATTCGTTTCAATTCAGATGATGCAGAAGTCAAGAGGCTTGAGGACGTGATCAACTAAAATGGAGGTGATGAACACCAGATTGACCTACCCAGAGAGTATGCCAGGAGATTTCACAGTGGATTGATTCTCAAGGAGGCTGTGTGGGGAGGGAAACACCAGACACTCAAACTATAATCAGCTGTGACATGATGGGAAAAATCAATGCAGCAAACTTCGCAACCAGAAGGAACTTGGAAGACGTGAGATCAACAGAAAGACAATACGAGGGTCATAGAGTGATGTTAGAAGCAGCCACAATCGAGGAACAGTTCCCTCAGATGGACCATTGAAAAAGAGATTCACACCAGGAAATAGAGAATTATCAATCAGAGCAAAATATGTAAGAGAGCAGGCGATGCAAATGTGTGGTCGACTATTCAGGAAAATTGAGCAACTGGGAAAAAGACATGAACTATTACTAGGAAGAGGGCGAGAAGATCTAGCAGACACAGCTGAGAAAGAAAAAACGCTATGAACAGTTGCGTGAACTTGCAAAGGAAAGAAGAAAGTGCCTAGAAAGAGATCCAGCACAAAGAATCTCAAGGAACCCTGTTCCTTGGAGAAAAGAGAAAATCTACAGGAACATGATGGAAACAAAATGGACCATAGTGGCAGAGTGAGCTTAAAGTAACAATTGGATCGCAACCATTACCAATTGAAGGAGTGTGAAACATTTTCAGGGTAAACCATAAACTAGATGTATGATATAGCATCATTAGCATTGCTGTTTATGCATGAAACCTGTTGCAACCCTTTTTGATCCAGGTAAAAGTTCGCAATTTCTTATTGAACAACTAAAAATTCACGAAAGGTAGCTTGAGCTACCTGAGTTCTCCTTGCTTTAGCAAAAATGTATTACAATCAGGAGTTGGGATTGTGCATTGAATTTGGTCCTGTAAGAGTTGATTCAAATCCCCCCTGCGCCGGTTCACGCCGTCGTGGACTTCTACCAGGGTTACTTGTGATTGCCTGCTACCTTTCGTTCACCCCCTCCTCTCTCAAGTTAACCCTTAGCAAAACTGAGGACGGCACCTAAATGTAGTTTACAATGATTCCCATCGCGGATTTGAGTTGCCGTCGTTTGGTCACATGATTCAGCGCGTCCTGACAGATCTGAGTCACCACAGTACACTGCCGCTCATAGTCACCACTTTTCCTTCCCCTCGTTGTGTGCACAGTTTGTGCATCACACGACCCAACACATGTTTTAGTGCTGTTTTTGTGGAACAACGTCATCACTTTATGATTCATCTGGATTGGCGCTGGCCGTGATTCACCATGCGCCAAACCATTTTCTACGTGGCTGGCGGCTCGGTCTCCAATCCGCAGCTGCTGCGGGCGGTCCGACGTTTTCACGTCTTCGTGTCTCTCGTCCGACTTCCATGGGTTTGCAGGGTCTTTCTGCGTCGCGTCGGCGTCGGCCTTTTTGGAACGGACCTCCAGATGGGAGCGAAACGCGGAAGCCGTGTACATCTGGAGCACATGTCCAAAAATAACTGGCCTGCTGAAGTGTTGGGAACAAAAATCGGTGCAGCAGGAGAACTGCTTACCTTTTTTCATTTGATTCTTTTACAGTTTATTGTTCTTGAAACCCATTTTTTCCACTTGTTTCCCTTGTTTAACCTCAACAGGTGCTGTGATCGTTTCGTTTTTCATGTCGCAGAGGTACGGGTGGTCTACCACCCGGCAAGTCTCATCGGGTGGCCGAGGAACGTGGGGTTCGACCCGAATCGGGGCGGTCTGGAGGTCTTTAACAGCTGCGTTGGTCGTTTTGGGAGGGATGGTGCGTGGTTTCGCATTGGGATTGCTTCAAGCGTTGTTTTTGATGAGAGAGATGGCTCAACGCAGCAGTGAAAACACACAAATTATCCCAACAGACGAAGCTTTGGATGCCACCAAAAAAGTTGTTCCCTCAAATCATAGCACGCCCAACATCAAGCATTGGAATTGGACCTGGCATTCATCACTCCATCCGCTCCATTCGATGACCATATTTTACTGCTGTGGCAGACGTTGAACTTCATCCGATTCCACCTTCCACCTCTACTGTTCTTCATTGATTGAAGAACAGTATGTCACGACGTTCACCGCTTGACTCCACTCGACGTCCACGACGTCCACGACCTCCATGGCTCCACGGAGTCCACGGAGTCCGACGGAGTCCACGGACGGAGGTTGGAGGCGAGGAGACGATCCGATTGAAGTCATTTTGGAGGTTGGGAGAGGTGTTTTGCCTACTGTATGCGGGCCTACTGAATGGTTTGGAGGACAAGTGGTTGTTTGTAGAAAGATGTCAGTGACTTGAACATGATGGTTTATCTTCAGGAACTTTTTAGGTCAATCATATGAATGAGTCTTGATTGAACCTGAGCTGTGTAGTCACTTAGTCGATTCAGCATTTCTGCAATCAGCAACAGAGTATCAGAGTGCTGAAACGACGCGTCACCATGTTCCAGTGATGCAGCTTTGGAGGCAGTGCCAGCAAGCAATGACCGCTTCGAAGACCCATTCGAGACTTCGTGGCTGGCAGTTGTGCCCTCTGGCCGGAAGCATTGGAAGAGAGCTTCAGCCCTTCGGTGCCAATCCGTCGCACCGACCGTAGACCGCAGACCGTCGCGGACGTGCCGCGGACGTCGCGAGTCTTTGTGGCAACTCTGTGAGCGTTTCTTCACCTCGTGTCTGCCCCAATCGTTTGTGACTGGACATCCATGTTCCATTGTCTCTGGACATGGGCCTCATCCTGCGCTTCAGTGGACTGGATGGAGTGTATGTTTTCCGTTGAGGGTCTGTTCACAGAAACCAAACAATGGAGGTTGACATCGTTGAACACCGAGCGGTTGATGTCCTCTGTTCGTGTGATGTCTTAGACGGTCGGTCGGTCTCGTTGAAGAAGCACATGGCGTTTGCACGTTGCACATGGCGTGGTGAACCAGACCCGTTTGACCCACAGCCATTTTGTGCCTGTTTGATCCACACCTTTCAGTCAACAGCCACAACCACCACCCAGGTGTGCACGACGAAACGTCCAAGCAATCGGTTTGACGATGCGTAGGGCGCTCGACGAAAAACCGCATATCACGCCTTACAGTCGCGTCTTGCGACGTGTTTTTTTCCAAAGCCTTGTCTTGCTGACTGTGTTTGTTCACTGAATGCTAAGCGCCTTTTTTAAATCTCTGTTTGATTTTGGAACGAGTCAGCCCTTTAGTTTGTTTGGTACTTCTCAAGCACATGCTTTGCTCCTTTGTCTCAAGGCCCATTGCTTTTGGCATTCATAGCTGTAGCTTGTGTGCCAGTTTGTGTTTCAGAGTTTCCAAATTCCTTGGCAAGTTTGCCTTCTTTGTTAAATGTTTCTTTTCTGCTTTTGCCTAGTCTTCTTCGCAGCGTCCAAATCAGATTATCTATGCCCTTGTGTCTCCACTTTCTATGCTTGTGCCTATTGGTGCTTGATCATATGAGCTGCGGCTACTTGCTATTGTGTTGTGATAATGTGTATGTGTATGCCCTGCGTATTTTTTTCAAGCATTATGTCTTCAAGTAATTGTCAGGGCCCCTGTTCCCCCACCCACCCATGTATGAAACCAATACTCTCTGAGTGACTCATGTATGAAACTTGGAGAACTAAACAGTCAATAGCCAGCGATGACAAACATTCATGAAGACACCAACAAAAGGATTGTCTGTGATGCAAACCCTGACGCTGAAACTCTTGCTATTATTCGGTTCAGATGTGGGTTGAGTTTCTGGACAGACCACATGATCGACATGTGAGCTGGTGTTTTCTTGAATTCTTGCGCTGTGTTTGTGTTCATAGAATTCACGGGTAGCTTTTCCACACAGAGTTGTTTGAATGGCCAGATGGTTCTGTGAAGCGACAGTTAAGTAGTTCCCCTCAGCGTAGCAGCGACAGATGGTAGGGAGAGGGAAGCCACCAAGCCCAAACGAAAAGATGGTTCATATTTTGGTTCATGTCATATATCTTGGTTCATATGTCTTGGGTCAGTCCGAACTTACCTGTAGAGCCGTCGGTAAAGAAGAAGAACGCTATTTTATAGAAAGGCCTGGAGCCTAACCCATCATCATCATCCACCGTTGCTGGTAATGGGATAGACCGATAGACCCAACATATATCATTGAAACCTTCATATATCCGGTGAAACCTATGATTCATGAAGAGTTCTTGCGATCAACGCTCGAATGACTCCTGGCCGCTCCGCTCTACTGCGCCGCGCCCCGCCGGACGCCGGGCGGTGCCGAGGCGACGCGAGGCGAGCGAGGCGAGCGGATCTCAGCGTCACCGGTGAAGTCGATCGTGTCGTGTAAGCCAAGAGAGAATTGGGCCATACAACCAAGTGTGGTTTGAAGCCAAGAGCTGGGAAAGAATTGGGTCATGAAGCACACCCAGGGTGCTTTGGGAGGGTTGTTTTCATTTGGGTCATGGAGTCATGGCTCCATCGTGTCGACCTGTCGCCTCGCCCCGAGAGTTTGGACACGTCCGACGTGGTCGAGACACGAGACCGAGAGCCCGGTTTGCCGGTCCGACGCAGCCTGGGATGAATCCACCGGAGTGAGTCCGACCCGACCCACCAAGGGATCAGGAACGCTGTATGATCATAGTCCCCCCCAGAAAAGGATCACGAACGCTGGATGGTTATCGGGTTATCGAACTTCAAACATGAACATGTATTTGATTCGGCCCTATATAGTTTAGAGTAAAAGCCAGAAAGCCATAAAAGCCATAGTACAATTGGACAACCGTGATCGACAGACAGTTCATAAGGATCTAAATGTGCCAGCGCCCTCCAACAGGTCACCAATTGAAACCTGTTAGGGCCTTTCCCAACCCTCCATTTCGGAGACCTGTTGGAGGATGGAAGGAGACACCGGAGTCAGGTGCAGAAAGCTGCGGTGAGTGAAGGGAGTCTTGCCCAAGGGTGAACGGAGTGGGCATCGGGGGTTTGGAATCCTGCACTCTGCATCAATGGACCTGGTGCCCATTTTTGTTCGCTTCTGAAGTTCCAGGTGCGCAGATGCAGGTGCTGGTAAGTGTTGGACCAGGATGTTTGTTTTTCTTTTTTGGTTTCACGGTTTTAGGGTAGCACCCAAAGTTCCCGCATCAACTGTTCATTGCCATACCCTCTTCTGAATTGATGGTACGTTGAGCGTCAACGACGAGCGTCAAACACTCTTTGCCTCAATACAGTGTTCAGTCCAATGGCCCCCCAGCGACGCATTGGGCGACGACCCCGACCCCCTAGCGGCCCTAGCTGGGAGAAGACTCGCCTTCCAGGATAATCTTCTTTTCCTTCAAGCAAAGTACTTGTGAAGCGCTTGTCAGAATCGGACCGGCATCTTCAGTGCTTCGGACAAGCTTCGACCGCCCTCCCGACTCGTTCATGACCGGGGCGACTCGAGACCGACGCGATCATGATGGGTTGGTTGGAGTGGAGGGAGCAGATCGTGTCCCCAAACAACTCGTGAAGAACTTGGGATATGCATCCTAGAACCTGAGTGACCCCTCTTTTGAAGGATCAGCTATCCAAAAGATGGCCCCCTTTCCTCTCAAAAAAGCAGGTCCTCTCAGGCTTCCAGGGATGGATACTGAATGTCTCTTCACCCGGGCTGGGCCCCTTTCCGGCCCTCGGACCCTCGGTCCTCGCGATGGCGTCTCTTGGACTCGCTGAGCCTGAGGACAGCTCTGCTTCTGCAAGCTCTGTACCATTCGGTGGAGGTATGTAAGATGTGGGTGGTTTCAAACCTCAACTCCCAACGACAAACACAAACCGTTTCGGATCTGAAGCCCGGAGCGATCTCCAAACGGCCCAAGGCTCGCGGGCGGCTCCCACCGGTCGTGAGGCGTGGGCATGGGAAGCGGGTCCCGCGTGGCAGGACTGCGCGCCTGTGGGTGGAATGGAAGAACGATGAGCGCTTCAGCTCATGCTGAGTGGGTGTTCATTGTCATGACTCACCAGAAAGTCTCACTTGCTTGTCAGGCTTGTCACACGTATTGGGCTGTGGGCGACCTGGGTCACAGTCACGAAGCGTTCGTCCTCGAAGAAGTGCATGGGCATACACTGTAGATGCCCCGACAGCCCGTTTTCGAGCATTTTTTAAAAAGAGTGCTTGATCTGGTGACATGTCGTGTAAAAACCCTTATGGTAAACCAATGAATTTTGGGACCGAAAGACTTCGACCCTTCAATCAATGGCGGGCCCAAAAGACTTCGTTCGGGACTGTCACGGAGTCGAACGGCACGTCGAACCGCCGGAACCCCGGTGCCTCGACTCCGCTCGACTCCGCGGGAGTCGCAGAGTCCGAGGCTCGCGAGCTCGGCCGAGCTGCGCCTTCCACGAAGTCGAATGAAGCTGAGGCGGGCGTTCGGGGGTCCAACTGGTCGTGAGCACCACGAAGCTGAGCGCTCAGCTCCGAGATCAGAGAGGTCCTTGGGAAAAAGGCGCCTGTAAACTGGAGCCCTGCTTGGAACCGTTTGGACCCGTTTTCTTCGACGAAAAAAGCGGTGGATTCTGGGCGATGTTGGGGACGCACCCGGTCCGCGCACGCCGTGCGTGTGGTATACATGTATATATATATATATACCTAGAACCTGAATGACCTCTATTTTGGATCAACAACCACCCAAAATAAGGTCTTTTCCTATCAAAAAAGAGGTCAAGTGGGTTCTAGGTATATATATACACACATGGAAGTGGATGGCGTTGCCCCTGATAGGAGGATGTTCCACTGCAAGCAGCAACCTTTCACGTCTAACTTGCTTGCTGAAGCCATGTTCTGTTCCACGCCCCTGCTCGCCAGGCGCCTCTGCGCCTGTCTGTCTTCTCACCACGACCAGTCCGGTCTCACCCTGCGGAATCGGTGCCTCGCCTCACGCCTTCCGGAAGAGGCACCGGGAGTCGTGAGGAGTCAGGAAGCTGAAGTTGAAGCGAAGGTCAAGGAGCGGTGACATGAAGGACACTGAAGGTGACATGACACTTGGGCGAAGGTGAAGGTGACATGAAGGTCAGATGAAACGGACTCCTGACTCCTCTCAAGATTCGGGGCGCGTGCGCGTGCGAAGGTCCGAAACGTGGCCATGGCGAAGGCTCTGAAAGCGTTGACATTGAACCGTGGCCGCCCCAGGATCCTTTATAGGATTTCTTTAAGTAGAATTCACAGGAGGTTTGGGAAGTTCGAAGGTAATAGAGTCAGTGCAGACGACTCGGCCTTCCATCTCTGACTGATCTTCACGACCTAGGTGGTACCTGTGATGAGCAAGTGATTGCCTGCTGTCACCGGCCCTTCCGCGCGGTCAGTGCTCGCCGACGGTGCCCGAGTTCAAAATCGCGGCGCCGTCCTGCTTCGTCCTGCTGCGTTGCTCGTGCGCTGTTCGGAGCCTTCCACGAGGTCTGTTTCGAGGTGCACAACGATCCCTCAAAGAGAAGGCGTTGATGTCGAACCGAAAGCGCCCGAGACCTCGTCTGGCTGGTTTCAGGGTCCCGGAAAGCCATCCTCTTCCTTTTGCCCCGAGCCACCGATCGACAGAAGCCAAAACGGGATCCCACCGAGCCGAGCCGAGCCGAGCCGACGCTGCTCGTGTCCTGCAGACCACGGCTTTTTGGGCTCGGATCTGGCGTGAGCTCGACGCTCGGCCTGGCCATGCGCCCGTGCCCATGGCAATATGAGCCGTTGAACATTGAGGATCCTGATGATGTAGCGCCACAGAAGGACACAAAGGCGTGGAAAAGATCAAAGGAATCCTGGTTTTGCTGCAAGTCTCTCTTTGTCTCTCCCCTTTTTGGCTGTTTCACCCCCCTTCTGAGAGTTTTGTTTAATCGGACTGATGGGGACGACGGATGGACGCGCTCTCTCGTGTCAAACGGATCTCCTTGGCCTCCAAGGAATGCTTCACCACGGCGCCTCGACGCGACGACCCGAGCGGAACCCGTCCAACGCGGGGCGGAACTCGCGGTGATGGGTTTGGCGCGCGCTTCGGGCGTCGGAGGGAGCAAGGGTTCGGCTTCCGGCCGCCGGGGGGTGCTTTTTGGGGATTTTGGGGCTTGTCCTGGTGGGAGCGCAGGGAACCGGAGCCCTGGTGGGGCCCTGGTGGAGCCAATCTGAGGTTCTGTGCCTCGTGGACTTTGTCAGCGACGTCCTGGCTTCGCAAGCAAATGCACACTCGAGTCATGGCCTAGTGAAGAAATTGGGCTACTTTGGTGCAGCTTTGCTCTTGGTCTCCGTGATTGTGAACACCTGTGTGGTGTGGAGGGTGTGTAGCGATTTTGCTGTGTGGAAGCGCCTCACAAGCAAGGCTCCAGTGGCATCGCAATGCTTTCGGCTGTTGGCTAGTACCAATCCCGAGGTCTTGCTATCGTTCTTTGCCCTGATGTTAGACGGGTCTTTTGAGGACGAGCAAGTTCTCCTCGCGGGGAGGAGTGTGAAGAAATGGGGCCTTTTGTCCCAGTTGTTTGAAGATGTGCCCCAATTCGGGGTTCAAGCGGCATCTCTGACGATTTCTTGGATCAACGGATGGCCTGTGACCATGCCCGTGGTCTTATCCGTATGTTTCACCCTCGTGATGCTCTTCCTCAAGGTCATCACGAACAGCCTGGTGCTTCCCTTAGCCCTGGAAAAACTAGTTTTCAACAGAGATTCCATTCCTGTCCTGGAAGTGGCCACGCCCACCGCAGACTTGGTGTGAAGCTTTTAGCAACAAATCAGACATACGAACCGCCCATTTACACATTCATTGAACCGGTTGGATAAAAGAAGAGTTTTCCTCTCCTTCTGCTGGAGGCAGGAGTCCTCTGCACCATGCTTTACTGCTTCCCCCCCAAAGAACTCGGACCGTGCGCTCGACCACGCTCCACTGGAGGTCCTGGTTCTCCGCACGGACTTCCAGAATGCCACGCTGGAACGAGCTGCCATGGGCCGTGCGGTGGCCGTTTGCCCGAGGCCGGATCACGCGTTACACCTCGTCTTACAGGCCGGAGGGCGGGCCTGGGTGAGGGCGGGTTGGTTCCGCCGAGCGGGTGGGTTCGGCGGCTTCGGTGGTTTGGGTGGCTTTGGTGGAGTTGCGAGTCAGGGGATCTAGTGAATCCAGTATCTATGTTGCCATGGCCCATATCTTTCGATGAAATGAGAGGGTCAACACCTCTAGATATTGGGGAACAGAGGTGAACTATTCCTTGCCTTGCTTTGTGTGTAGTTCACTTGGCTGTGAGGCCGCGCTTGCCTCGGGCAACGTGGTCTTCCTGCGCTTCGCAGGCCCTATTCCACTGCCAGACTGCCCTGTGACGGGTCAAGATCTGGGTATCATGACTTTGTTGGTCTCCTACTTGATCGGTGTCCTGGATGGTTTGATCCATTGATTTTCATTTTTGTGCAGTGCTGAGTAAACTCCGGCGGGATTTTTGTTGGAGCTTCTTCTTCCCAAACGAGGGAGATTTCCGACTGCCTTTCAGGGGTCTTTCTGGTCCTGGCTTTGGCCTACAGCTTCCGTGAACGCTTGTGGCACTGCATTTTGCAGTTGGAGCTCTCAGCGCTTCTGATGGCCATCGCCACGGTGCACCCGGTCAGCTTGCTGCAGATTGACCCTGGCCTGCCCAAGGCAGATTGGTGATTGGGGCCTCACATTTTCGGCCAGACGCAAGAGGATTTGGGAATTTTAAGCTTTCGGTAGTGCATAGACTCCCAGAACCATTTTGTGGGCTTGCATGGAACTTGGTGAGGCGGTCGATTGGAAGCCTTCTTTGGGGAGGGGTCTTTTGGAAGCCGCCCGATGCTCATACCAATCCATGCGTTGATCCAGATCCGCAGGTTCAGTCGAGTGAGGCTCGTCGTTGCCACGCCACACGGCCGTCGGAAACCCGAGCTTCCACAGGAAGCTGGCTGCTGTTGGACGGGCTTCTTAGTGCTGGGACCCCTTCTGCGATGCTTGGCCATGGCGAGCCTCGCGGCTTGGGGGGTTTGGCGGAGTGACTTTCCGGTGCCGGAGAACGCGTGCATCGCGCTTTTGGTGGGCAATGTCCTGGGCATCCTGCAGTTGATTATCTTCCTGGATGAAGCAAAGGTGCCTCAAGTTTCGCGCCTTTCCTGTTTCGTGCTCCGAAGTTTCAACACCTCGATGGTCGCAGTTGGTTCTGAATGCCTTCGGTGTTTTCAATAAAAGTCACTGATGTCATCAGAACACCTTGGTGGTTCACTTCAAATCATCAGAAAGGGTCCCTCTTTCTCACACCCAAGAGTCGCCGGTTTGGTGGTCTGGTCACGTCCGCTCGACCAGCCCCGGTCAGCCGGTGTCAGCGAGCTTAGCGGTCAGCGAAGCAAGCTTCGGTCGTCAGGGCGAGGCCCATCAGGAGGTGAAAACCTTCAAGGACCTTGAAGATCTGGAGCGAGAGCAGCAAGAGGACGGGTGACAAGACCAAACAGGACCAAACAGACCAAACACCAGCCTTTTGGAACTGTTCCTGTTCCAAGTCTGCCGTATGGAGATTCCAAGGCAGACTTCGACTTGGTGTTGCGGACACCCACCTTGTTCTCGTTTGGCTGGCACCCGTGGAAGCGGATGCCGACCTGGTTTTGAGGTCGGACTCCTGAAGACTCGATTGGGAGACCTTTGTCCCCTCTGCAGAGGCCAACCCTATTGAGAATATTGATCCGTTCAAGAGAGAAGCAACCGAGAATCAACCGAGAAGATTGAGAAGATCGACCGAACGCGCCCTGAGAATGGATCCATATTGATCCGCGCTTTCCGAAGCGGCGGGGTTTCCAGGTCGTCTCTCTGCCGGTGGGGGCAGTGTGGACTTCCAGAGCCGCGCGGGCTGGGTCGACGTAGATGATGGAGTTGATACAGATGTTTAAAACACAGAAAGTCTGACCTAGCCTGCAACTGGTAGGCTTGAAGGAGGACCAAGAATGCATGTCATAGTATAGCGCATTATAGCGCCATTGATGCACAAATACTATTCTATGAGGTGCCTTCAGAAATAAATCAGGCCCCCATTTTTCCACAGAGCACGGTAGCGGAGAGGAAGCGGTTCGGGTTTCGCTGCTGTTTGGGGTTTTCCACGCTGTTGCTTGGAAGACGGCACCTGGCACCTGACCTGCTGTTTCGCTGCCTTCGTGCCGGCCGTGCGGCCGTGCTGCAGGAGGTGAATGAACTCCTTGCGCAGCTTCATAGCTGTTCAAGACTGCGAGATCTTCCCGACGTGCTGAGTTGCTGGGAGGACCTGGCGGTGTTGCGACCCCTCGACCGGCGCATCGATGTGGCGTACCAGTTGAACGAGGCGAGGTGGGGGGGAAGGTTGGGGAAGGTCGGGTGGAGCCCGGCGAAAGGGGAGGAGTCTGGCCCTCCCACGCCGAAAGCATTCTTTAAATCAAAGCGCCGCTCAACGAGATTACTTGCCCTAAACCTCGAGGAGGGTGAGGGCAAGTTAGAAATGTTTCTTCTTTGGGTTGCTCGGGATTGTCACGCGGTGCGGGATCTTCTTGACATTTCTTGACGACAGAGAACCAGAGATACCGCGCGAGATGACGAGACCAATTGAGTGACCAAAGGGGTCTCCCCATTCCTTTACTTAAGGTGTGACAGATGGTGTGAAAAATGGTCACTCCCGAATCGACCGAGAAGTAATTTCTACCAACTTTTGGATGGTCCATGGCATGTGCAGTGCCCACCAGATCACGTTTGAAACCGTTTTGGATTTGAGTCAGTGATTTGTAATGTCAGCCGATAGCCTTCGCTCAATCGCAAGAGACTTTGGCCAAAGGCATTCGGAACGGGGCCTGCTTAGTGGTGGATGGCCTTGTCGTTTTAGACCAAAAAAAGTTCCGAGTCATTCACGAATCCACGATGCTCGCATCCAACACCAAGCTAGGTTGAGGATGAATGTCACAAAATGTCACTATAGAAGTACGTGCATACGGCATACTACGTTCGACGTTTGTTTTAGATGCTTTTATCTCGCAATGAGTGCAGTAGACACGCGCGGTTTAAGACTATGATCTATATTCTTAGAGCTTTGGATCCAATGTCGATGAACACCTTCGTCTTGACTCCTTTCCACTAAGAGTGGATGCCCCGCGGGCCTGCTCTTCCTGAACGTGTGGATGAACACTGATAAATCCAGGGTGATATCCTTGTGTTTCGACCCGGGCTTGAAACTACGTTTTTACACTGGCATGTGGCAGTCAATGAGATGTGCAAGATCATGGGCTTCCCTGCTTAATGATGAAGAGAACAGGACACGCAGGAGTTCCATGTTGCGCCTACACACGATTTCCAGGGGCGTCGACAGTTTTGGAGTCTCTAATGCGTTGGTGACTTTTGCACGGTTGGATCGGTTTGTTTTGGCAGACATGCAGCAGTGCCCCAAAGAAAGGTGCCTTTGGGAGGTGTGACACGGTTGGGTCATCGACATCTGCGCGTCCGTTCCCCAAGACCTGACGCGCCTGACGCGCCTTCCCACGCTTGCCCGCCGACGCTTCGCATGTTTGGCGAGGCCTTCAACAAGAACAAGAGCTTCGAGGCCAGGGCAGCGGTGATCTATTCGCTGGACGCCGCGTGGGAGTGGAAGATGTACGCGGAAGCGAAGCAGATCAAGGCGCGTGGCTCGGGCCAGTGCGGGTCTTCGACTCTGCTTCGACTCGGGCGGGCCAGTCGGGTCTTCAGGAACGAAGGTTGAAGGGATGTGTTATAATTTTCTTGTGAGGTGAAGGATTTGTGAGATTGCTGGAGAGCTCAGATCCGAGCACGACTGCTAGACTGTTTTGTTTTCCCATCACCGTCGTCGCAATGAACCTAGGAGACTTTCCTACATGTAGGAAATGCCACTGATTCACTGGAGGGATAAGATTTGATTTCCAAGGTCAACATGTTCCACCTTTTCACGCAAGCGACAAGTTGCAGGGTCCCGTGGCCTGTGGCACTCCTGCCCAGCTGTTTCGATGCGATTCTTACGGTCCTGTATAGGCTTTTGTGTGGGGTCCTTGGTCAATGACAGGGGTTGGGATCTGGTGAGAATCACCAGCAACCTTAGGACCACCGAACGGTGTAGCCTGGAAAATGCCAGGAGTCACATGGAGGGCCTGGGTGGTATTTTAGTCCCATCCAGTGAGTGCATAATTTGCACTCCTTTGTGACTCCTAAATTTGCTACATTTTCTTGTGTTGGGCTTTTCAATGCGACTTGGGGATCCTCAGTTACAGGTCCTCCTCCCAAAGGCATGTAAGTCATACCAATTGACAACCCGGCGAAGCCCCTTGCTCAATTTGTCTTGATTCTACTCTCTTCCCTCAAGTGGTGTCCAAACCTGTTCGCCAGCCATGTGGGGCCAATGCCCGCGCTGTGACCTGTGTGTTTGGGTTTGGCAGGAGGATCAGGAAGAGGCTCGCCAGTGTTGGCCTCTCAGTATGGGGCACAGTGGGGTGCACATAGCCCATCAGATGAACATTTGCCAGTGGTTGCATAAAGGCTGCAAGAGTGAAGAAAGTGAAATCTGTGTGCAGTGTGGATTGTCATCGTTTGTCCAAGAGCTTCGAGGTGCGCATGCTCTCATGAGCATGGGTTTGGAGGACCTGCCCAGGATAATCCCCCATCAACATTCACCTCGCAAAAATGGAGCCGAACTCTGCCTGCCGACCATTCCATTCAGTCGCGGTCCTCTTCAGTCCAAGATGTCGTTTCCAAGTGCTGCCCAATTCGCCCGAGGCCTTGGCATCGTGGAAGCCGCCCGCACCGGGCGTGCCGGTGCCGTTCGACACTTTCTTGGAGAGAACCCCCGCCTGCTGGAGGAGAAAGATGCTTCGAGCCGCAGCCCGGGGGCCCAGCTTTTGAAGGTCTTTTAACTGGTGACTGGGTGGTTGCTTGATAGATAGAGGGGAGAACAACCAATGGGTTTTGGCACTGGGCACCGACCCCTCACAAGAAGTTTCCTGGGGTGGTCATGGGTTCAAGGATGGTCGAGGCTGTCGAGAGAACTTGACCCAGCGACCCGTCGCTGGATGGATGGTTGACCACATCTCCAGCCCTCCGTGTTTACCCTTCGTGGACGTTCCGAGCTGCTGCCTGTCTGGTCCTCGGAACGTCGCCTTCCCAGGGAGGGTACACCCCTTTGCAGAGGATCCCCATGATCCCATGAGCCCAACCACTGCTTGGTAGAGGAAAACCATTGTTCTCCAGCAACCCAACGAGCCAGTTGGGTCAACGGGTGAGTTTGAAAGGGAGTGTATCCATCAACGGTCACGACCGAACCCGAGGCGATAGCCTGCTGCATCTGGCCGCCCGGGAGGGCCACGCTGCCACGGTGGAGGTCTTGCTGGAGAAAGGAATTGAGTTTGAAAAGAACAATGAAGGCGTCTGGGCTGTGGATCTGAACGTTTGGATTCTGTGCTGCTCCCATCTTCAAGACTGGTTGAAACAAGTTCCCTCATGTGGATGGAGGTGGGAGTTCTTCAAATCAGGAGGTGGTGGTCGAAAGGGATCTTTTTGCTTGGCTTCAGGATGGTTCGGACGGTCGCAGTGTGGCTTCAGGCTGCCTAGGACCAAATGATGCTTTCAGAACCTGAGCGCAGGGGTCATACCTTTACTTTCTCATCCTTTCTCCCAGCACCTCCAACAGGTCACCAATTGAAACCTGTTAGGGCCTAACAACCCTCCAAAGGAGACCTGTTGGAAGGTGCTGGTCTGCTTCTTCCGAAAATTGCCTTTCTCCGCTTTCAGCCATCCAGGTAACACCGCCTTGCACCTTGCGGTGTCTGGAAATCATGCTAGCACCGTGCGGGTGCTGCGAGATGACTTGCACATCAGCGATGCACTGCTCCTAAACGAAGCCGGCTGGGGCCCTGGGGGAGTTGCTTTTTTGGGAGGCTTGCCACTTCGCAGTTGGTTTGCGGGTTTTGGAATGGGCTGATCAACGTCGATCGTCATGGTTTCCATGCTCGGCGTCGTTGTTCTTCTCGGTTGGCTGACCATGTGGGTTCCTGCTCGTTCCGCCTCCGTCCTCGCTTCCGCCGCGCCTAGGTGACGGTGCTGTGCACCTGGCGGCCTGCAAGGGGCACTGGGAGACCATCGAGGCCCTCCAGCTTGAGACACATCAGATCCGCTTGCAGCTTAATCGCGATGGCCTGGGTTCCCCAGCGGGGGGATGACAGGATGAGGACAGGATGCAGGCAGGTTTGGAGAAGGCAGATGGAGATTCGGACCTTCGCAGATGGGTTCATCACTCAAGTTTGGCAACCTTCACAGAGAACTCAGCATGTTGAGGCCTTTGAGTGCACGTTTGAGGCCTCTTCGAAGGCTCCCAGCTTCCCCAGACGTCTCAGCATCGTCTCATTGAAACTTCTGAGTGTGCAGAGTCTGAACGTCTTGTCCCCCCACTCTGTGCCTTCAGACATTCAGTTTTTCTCTCTGCACGGCGCTCAGGTGACAGACCATTGGCGCTGGCTGCCTGGTATGGCCATGACAAAATAGTGGAGCTCCTGATCTCTTTGGGTAAGGATGAGGATGAGGAGGAGGAGGATGAGCTCGATCACAAAGACGCAAACCGTGGAAGCCTCAGGGTGCTCAGAGGTGTACTGATCGGTGATGGGCGGAGAGGTTTTCACCAAGGCGTTTGGTGCTTCATACGGCTGGGTGAGGTTGCAGACGGTTGTTCGCGGACCGTACTTGCGCTCGTATGGGGTTTAGCTCACCATACTAGCAGATGCTGGGTTTTGTAGCCGACGAAGTCGCAGGAGTTTTGGAGTATATTGCACTGGCCCTCCTTTTCCGGTACGAAATTGAGAAGAAGTGGACTATGAACTCCTTCAAAGGGCGACAGAGGTCATATATGTAACATGTACAGTCTTGAAATGCTTTCAAACTCTTCCACTTTTTGGGGTCTGAACATATAGGGTGGAAGAGAACACGCCGATTTCGGCGATTTCGGCTCGCCGGGCCGCTTCGGAACTTGCAGATCGGTGGCCGCTGGCCTTTGGGGGGTGCGTGGGGTTTTCAGAAACGATCAATGTATTCTTAGCCCGGCAGTTTGGTTTCATCGGTGCCGAGGCTATACTGCATTGCACTTGGCAGCCCAAGAAGGCCACAACGATGTTGTGAAGCACCTGCTCAAAGCTCGGGCATCGATTCGACAGAGAAATGATGAAGGCCTGGGCCGCACGTTGGTCGAGTGGTCAGTTTTCAGGGTCAAGCTCCTGGGTTGCCGCGGCCGGGCGTTCTCGAGGTCCGTTCATCGCCCCGTGCCGCATACGGCCGGGCTTGACCGAGCATTGGCCGTCGACGATTTGACCGTTTTTTTTTTTTCGCCGTCGGCATTCACTGTCCAAAGACAAGGGTGCTTTCAAGAAGAAATGGATTTGGTGGCAAGTTTGCAACGTCCCAAATCGTGGCATCGTTTCTTGACCGTTGTTCTGGAGACAAGGCAGCTTCTGCGCACGCCGCACGCACTGAGGTCAAGAGCCACTGCACCTTGCGGCCTGGTGCGGTCGCACGGAGACGGTGAATCACTTGGTGTTTACGGCCAAGGCAGACCTGAGCTGCAGAGACGAACATCGCCAACGCCTCAGCTTGGATTTGGGTTGGCTTCGGGCGTGACTATCTACTTTGAGCCTAGTGCAGCTTCCCCCAAGTGGCAGAACTATTGGGGACGGGTCGCATGGTGTTTTCCCTAGGGCTTTTTGGTTTCTCAGGTACCTGTTGTAGATTCATAGGTTCTTTGTTTTCCGGCTTTCTGGGTTTCCTTTGGCTTCTGTGTTCCCCTTCATTTCTCCTGAGTAGCGCCAAGCCCACATCTGAACTGTCCCAAGCCATGCGAGCCAAGCCCCACCCTGAGAGCACCTACCACAAAGTTGTTCCGGACCAAAGCGAACAAACACTGATAAACTCTAAAGATGCCAAAGACATCCAAAGGCAAAGTTAAAAGTAAAACAAAAACGCTCAAGAAAGGCCAAGACAAAGATCCAGCAGACTGGGAGTCCTCGCGCGGCTCCAGGTCGGTGCCCATTGGCGCTTGCAGCGTGGGAAGGCCACAGCGAGGTGGTGAAGCTCCTCGTCGACGCCCAAGCGGAAGTGAATGACCAAGACAAGGATGGCTGGGACCTCAGTCAGTCTCCAGTGCAGATTTCATGTGCATGGCCACACTGTGATGAAGTGGGCCGTGTCTTGCATAGGTGAGCTGAAACCAACGGTAGGTAGCTATTTTTTTTGTCTTACGTGGGTCGTCAACATTTTCAAGGGAATGGATACCACAGTTCCCTGCGCAATCAGGAAGCGGTTTCGACTTGCAATGCAGGCACAAGTCTAGTCCAATTTGCAGTGGCTGTGGCTTGTAGCGGGGGTTGTGTTTCTTGCTCTTTGCTTTTCTGGTTTCTCACGCCCGTCAGCCAGCCTGGTTCTGAGGTGACACTGCATTGCACCTGGCAGCCATGAGTGGCCACAACGATGTTGTGAAGTTCCTGGTCGACGCCGACGTGTTAAGAATGAAGAATGAAGGTGGCAGGGAGCCTCAGAGTGGAGGTCTGTGGTGGGGGGAGGGTGGGGCCACCAAGCTGGAATATTCTTTTGGGGAGATGTGTGAATTTGGACCTCCGTTTGCTTACTTGCTCAGGCAAACAGGATATAGGTATTTTTTCAGAAAACAAAGTTATGCGGGTGTGGTCTTTACGCGTTTTTGTGGTCAGTGTGGTTTTCAGCGTTTTTTGAAAAGGTTGGTTGTTTTGAAGAACGTGTCTAGCAAAAATGTCAACTTGTAATCTGTCAGATCTCTCATCAAGCTTTTGCAAAAATACTAGCTCTCATGATTCCCACGCAGAAGTCCATCAACTATCATCTATCAGCAAGTCCACGACATCACATCATACATCATCAGGTCATCTCCTCTATGAGGGGAATCTAGTCTCCAAGACCTCCAATCTCAATGAATCCTCAATCTCCAGCAGCTGGGCCTGGGCCCGGGCTTCTCCCCGGGGGGGGGGGCGCCAAAAAAAACATTGGTTGCCCAATCCCACGAGCAATTTGTTTTTTCATTTTTTTCGCCTTCCCCCCTCCCGGGGAGGAGCCCGGCAGGCCCAGTTGCTGGAGATTGAGGACTCATTGAGGTTGGAGGTCTTGGAGATAAGATCCCCCTTATAGAGGTGATGATCTGATGATGTATGATGTGATGTCCTGAACTTGCTTATAGATGATGGTTGATGGACTTCTGCGTGGGAATCATGAGAGCTAGCAGCTAGTATTCTTGCAAAAGCTTGATGAGAGATCTGACAGATCAGAGCCATGCCAATTGGATCATTGCCTATCAGAACATGGAGAAGGAATGGGGATTCAGGCTCTATGTGGTGAGGGCGAATACCTATACTGTATGGTCTCAATGGTGGAGTGTGGAAGGGTGTCTTGATTTGATGGCTTAAGATATCCAATGAAAGAGAGAGAGAGAGAGATGGGCATATAGTTAGAGAGCATAGGAGAATGGAACTTGCAATGTGGATGAAATGAGTTGAGTTGAGGTGAGATGAGATGAGATGAAGCATTGGGTGCACCAAACAACTGGCATTGGGGTTGTGGCTGTATGTATGCAATTTCATCTGAGACCAAAGGCGGCTGCATAGACGCATCGCCTGGGCATGAGAGATTGGGATCCTGACTTTGAGCAAATTGTATTGCTATACAAGCCATTGAGCAAATGCCCCAGACAGCAGCGCAATATGGATGGTGCTTCGATTGGGTTTGTTTGGTTTCAAGAGCACATGGGCACCATGTGAGAGGGAAACTTGCTAGGCAATCAATGAGGATAGGGTCCATGGAACGCCTGGTGCAAATGGGTTTGTGTGCATGGTTAGGTGGCCCAATGGAAGATCAGAACCATTTGGGTACAACATTGGTTGATCCTCATGATTCATGCTATTGGTAGAGCATATTTTTGGCACAAATTATTGGTTTACTTTTGGGTGGGTGTTGGTGAGGTCCAATGAGGTTTTGAGCTTGGGTGGCATCACGAGAAAGAATGTCCTTGGCCATGTTGGGTGAACATTGGGAGCATGCTGAGCATGCCAGGTTTGGTACAACCTGACTTCATGTATGTCTATGTGTGGGCAAGAAGGTTGGGGTGAAGAGAAGGTTCTTCATGAGCTTGGGAATGAGTAGTGGCCACACAGCCAATCGATGGAGGGATATGGAGCATAGACCACAGTGGAGATGAGCAGGCTTGGTCTAATCGAACTTGTGGGATGGGATGTGAACTCCCAATGCTCGCAGAATGGTTCCTTATGACCCTGAGAATGAGGATGAGGCTTATTATGGGTATGGGCGTCAAGAAGGCCATGCAAAGCCCAATTCCAATCAGTCATCCAGGTCCAGTACTACTAAGCAAGTTTCTCAACTTTTGTTGGGCCTGGTGGGCACATTGTGTTTCAAGAAAATGATCTTCTCTCCATGTCATAAAGAATGTGGAGGGAGAAGCCCAAAAAGTGCTACCTTTGCAATAATGAGAATGCTTATGGGCAAGGAAGGGTAGAGTCGGATCCAGAGGTTTAAAGAAAAGTTGGTTTGTTTGGGAAACAGGAGCACAAGAACATATCTAGACCGCAACCGTGGAAACTCTTTCAAAACATGACAAAATCTAAGAAAA
>CAXAMN010015780.1:1017215-1053642 GCA_963970005.1 Durusdinium trenchii | reverse complement strand
CTCTCCTTCAATAGGGCAATCTGGGAGCTGGCGATCATGTCTCATTTTGGCGTCGAGAGATGAGAGTGTTTGTTGGTGTGAGCTTTGATTTTAGTATAGCATGTTGATGCTTTTTGGTATTTGTAGGGCATTCATGGAGGGGACATGTGGACAGAGTACATAAATCGAGTGGTTGAACTATTCTTTGAGGCTGTGCTGTCATTGACAGTGCTCTAGAGTATTGCCCGAGCCTGCGCGAACATCATGTTGGAAGGATTTGGAAGGTCAGTTGAGTCCGTTGAAGCTGTTGCCGCGCAGAACAATCAGGTCCCCGGAGTCCCTGCTCGGCTCCAGGTCGGTGCCCATTGGCGCTTGCAGCGTGGGAAGGCCACTGCGAGGTGGTGAAGCTCCTCGTCGACGCCCAGGCGGAAGCGAATGACCAAGACAAGGATGGTTGGGACCTCAGTCAGTCTCCAGTGCAAATTTCATGTGCATGGTCACACTGTGATGAAGTGGGCTGTGTCTTCCACAAGTGAGCTGAAGCCGACGGTGGGTAGTATGTTTCTTTAGTCTTATGTGGGTCGTTAACATTTTCAAGGGAAAGGATACAACAGTTCCCTGCACAACCATGAAGCGGTTTCGACTTGCAATGCAGGCACAAGTCTAGTCCAATTTGCAGTGGCTGTGGCTTGTAGCGGGGGTTGTGTTTCTTGCTCTTTGCTTTTCTGGTTTCTCACGCCCGTCAGCCAGCCTGGTTCTGAGGTGACACTGCATTGCACCTGGCAGCCATGAGTGGCCACAACGATGTTGTGAAGCTCCTCGTCGACCGCAAGGCGTTCCTGAGTGTGAAGAATGAAGAGGGCAGGGAGCCTCAGAGTGGAGGTCTGTGGGGGGAGGCTGGGACACCAAACTGGGACATCTCTGCGAAGACCTGGGCTCTATCCACATGAATTGTGACCTCCGTTTGCTTGGACTTGCTCAATCAGGCAAACAGGCTGTTGTGCCCAAAACCATCGTCAAGGTCTTTTGTTCGACCTGTTCAATCTCGTGGTGCAGCTTGATATATGTTTGCACGGTGTTAAGAGCGTTTGGTTCTTGAGGTTTCTTTTTAAACTCCTGTGATTGGTTTTCAGAGCTAGAGCCTTTCCAGCACGCGCCTGCTGGCCCTTCACCAGCAGGCTTTCATTTTGGTTTCCTTTCCTTTGAGACCCGACGTGCCTATAGGTGCACCCCGTAGCGAGTCTCGCGGCCTGAGAGGTCCCCGACCGCCCAGGAAGCACACCGCTGGACGTGGCCAAGGATCTCAATGACGACGTCCGGCGCATGCTGCAGCCCCCGTGCCTCGGTCGAAAACCACACGGGGGGCGGGTCGGACTCGGAAGAAGGACGGAGAAACCATGTTCTTCACCATGAAAGCATGTTTGGATGTTTGGAAAACGTGGCCCTTTGACATTTTTTTCTCATGTTTGTTTACTTTTTTTCTTCTTCTCTCTCTCTCTCTCCCAATGCCGTTAAGACTTTTGGTGCAAATCTTGCGGATCTTTTTCCCCAATGCCTTCCGAAGTGCTGAGGTGATGGAGGATTTCGCGGCCACTTGTTCTGAAGAGGATTGGAGTTGGAGGGGGCTGGTGATAGGCCTGGTGGCGCAATGCTTGTGAGCTTGTGTATTCACCAGTTCAAACAAGAACGTAATATTGTATGCAATTGCATGTGATATGCTCAGCGTCTGAGATACCAAAGCTTCCCAAATTGTTAGAATCAATCTATTCACCAGAATTGGATGGCGTTAAGCACCATGCTCAAAAAGGTTGGTACTCGTATGATTGTTTGATCGCATTTGGGATATGAGCATCACCAAGGATCAAGGCTAGGAAAAATGTGCCCACATTCCTTGTGGGAGGCCATCGCTTGTAGGTTGGAGGCCATTGCTATTAGTTTGGAGGCCATTGCTAATTATTAATTATTGGTTTGGAGGCCATCGCCTGTAGGTTGGAGGCCATTGCTAGTAGAGGTTGGAGGCCATCGCCAGTAGGTTGGAGGCCATCGCTAGTAGGTTGGAGGCCATTGCTTGTAGGTTGGAGGCCATCGTTATTAACGAGGTAAGCTATAGTATTTATATAGATCTTTGGCAAGGTGTGTTCTTGATTCTGCACGTCGGTCCGCCTGCATCCAGTGCATGGCATCAAATGAAAAAGAACCAGTGGTTTGGTGATGAGTCTTGCACAGAGTGCGACTGTCTTGCCAGGTCTAGATAAACCATGATAAACCATTCCTTCAGAACATTATATTGTAGTTCAGTATATAGGTGTAGCATGGTGTAGCTTGTGGCATGTCAATCGAATCGGTGAATTCTTTTTGCTTTACGTGCTAGTGAACCGCTCCGCGCGCGTGTGCGCCCCTCCGCCAGGCTTCACCGCGGCGAGCCCGAGCTCGTATCTGCCGTGGCGCCCACCCGTGGTGTCCGCGTGGGCGGTGAGTGCTGAGGTCCGGGGTGGGAAGAAGAAGCGTTCCGCGGACCCCATGAAGCGTGGATCTCGACTTCGCGTGGCGGATCGCGCACGGTGAGGGGTACGTCTTCCGCGTGGATGGAACGTCCATGGGGGTCCTCGTCCATGTCGCCGGTGTCGCCAGGGTCGTGTGGGTCTCGAAGGTGGATTTCTCGTGTCGTTCGGCATCCCAGCGACGCACGAGGGGATTCTCGGTCGGAAGGCGACGTGGGACAAGTTCCAAGTGGGTGGTTGTAGGTTTTGCAGCGAGCATGGGCCTGGTAGGTGTTCAGAAGTAGAGATTTCGGTGATTCCTCCGGATTTCTTTGGATTGAACACGATCAAACCAGTGTGCTACTGAGTAATGGGTGTTCTTCGGTGGCTGAAACTTGGCAGCCTCGGCATCCTTTTTGTTCCTTCCATGTAGAAACGGGATGAAATGGGGATTCGTGGGCCGTGGGCGGCGCACGGCAGGCTGTTCTTTGGCGAAGCGTAGGCTCAAAGCATTGCAAAGCAGCAAGATGTAGGAGAAAGCGAAGGCAGCATGCCCCCAAATCTTGCGAGTTCAGCAAAGCAGCTTGCGGTTGTGACTAGTTCCACTCCTGTGTTCCACCACTGTGACTCTGGCTTCTTTCTTGGCGCTAGCGGCGCGGCTCGGCCATGCAGCAGTGATGGCCAACAAGAGGAGGCCACGTGAACAACCCACCGCTGCCGTGGCTGGCGGACTTGGTGTGGGAGGGTTGCCAACCAGGTCTCCGAGTGGGATGGCGTTGCATACGGCGGGGGCCCCTGATGTATTCTACCAGTTTTCGAGGCTGCAGAATACATCAGCGCGGCTGCCGTTTTTAAAGACCCGACCAACCATGCCAACCAACCATGCCACTCTGCAGTTTTTTTCTCTTTCTTCCCCCATGCAGGTGCAACACAAACCTGTTTGCGGAGTGGCTGTATGGTGGACAGTTGGAACATCAAGAAGGGTTGTTCTATGGTCAGGTCTAGCTCTGGATTGGATGTTTGAGATGTCGGATGTATGCCAGGGTTCCACCAGAAAGTAGATGATGGCATCTCATTCCCACTTGAACATGCATACTGCAATTATTTCGACTAGATCTGAAGGCTTTCCTGTCATGAATTCAAGACACCCCGGAACTGTTGGAGGCATTGGACTCTCTTTTCTGTCACCTGTGGCTCAAGATGAGTTGCTCTGCAGACATGCCAGGTACCCTGGTTCAAGAACGCGTCGGATGACATCGTGAGGACACAGATCGAGGACACCGGTGGAGGCCCGCGACGTTTCGACCCTTTGACACACCATGCAGCGCACAGCATGTGCTGCGGAGTGGCGTTACGGACACATTTCTAGTGTGACTTGGACAGGTTATTGTAGACTTGATTCGCAAGCACCCCCTTTTTTGAATTGAAGCTCCTTTTCATATGGGGGGTTTGCCCAAAGAGTCTTGAAGATGGCTGTGTTGCTGAGAGTCTTTATTCGTGCAGGGCTGCCTTCTTAAGAACCTCACGGAGTGTCTGTCTGTGTCTCTGTTTGTCTGCCTGTCTGTTTGTGAGTTGATGGCAAGCACATCCAGTGAAGAAGAGACGCAGAGATGGATGCAACTGCAGACAAACCTTGTAAAGGCTCTTCACACAGGTGCGGTTCCAGATGTCTCTCACTGCGCCGGGTCCCCAGCGCCGTGGCCCCGCGCGAGGTCGAACCAGGCAAGCCAAGGCCATCGCCGCCGCTTGCTCGCGCCGTGATCTCTGGGCAGTAGTTTGGGTGCCTAGACTTAGAGTCTCAGCATGTACTTGCGATGTGGCGGCATCTCGCTGTGGCAGACCTCGTCGGATCGGCTGACTCCAGGACGGCGTGGGCACGGCGGGATTTGTGGCGCGAAAGGAAACGCGTGTTGCAAGGAAACAGTAAAGGATGGTTGGAGTGTGTGTCTCCGCCTGCTACTATAGGGCCCCTGGGACAACCGTTTTGGATTTGTCGTCTTTGGATGTCTCTGGTGCTTCTATTATATAAAGCCTTCCATTTAAGGTTGGCCGATTGCGGGAGATCGCATGACTTTCCCCTCTGCGACAGGAGTTTCTGGCTCAGAACTTCAACTTCTTTGCCAAAGCTCCTCC
This sequence comes from Durusdinium trenchii, assembly GCA_963970005.1. Lineage (NCBI taxonomy): Eukaryota > Dinophyceae > Suessiales > Symbiodiniaceae > Durusdinium > Durusdinium trenchii. Next base: position 1,049,050 of record CAXAMN010015780.1, on the reverse strand, counting down.
TGGAGACTTGAAGGCGCGCAGCCCAGCTTTGTGTGAAGGGTGTCCACTGTGTCCACTTCGCCAGCCCAACCTCAGAAAGAGGCTCCCAAAAGTCACCCGTGGTACAAAAGTCATCCATCAGCAACCCCCAAAAACCCCCAAAAATGCCGAACGTCCTTCCGTTACCGACCTCGGACCGCCTCGGACCGCACAGCGCTCCGAACGGAGCGCCCCTCCGCGGATCGACCCCGGCGGGGGAGACAGTGGAGGAGCGGTGAACGGTTCGATGCCGGGGATCGATCAACAAGCTCCATGCCCAGGTGGTGTCAGGACCCAAGTCGAGCAGGTGGGGGTTTCAGTCTCAAAGAAACAGCATCCTGGACCTGCAGTCGGGGTGGTGAATGGACACTCCTTGACCTCATGGACATCCCTTCCGTGGTGCTGGATCACCAGACATGGTGAGCGCAGGGTAACATCACCCAGACACGACCTGTTGGGGACTGCGATCAATTGACCACCCTAAGAATCCTTGGGCTGTCCATGGCAGGGGTCGGACCCTCCATGGCAGGGGTCCGGGGCCTCAAAACCCTATCTTAGGGCAGGACTTCAACCACCCCGGTCAATTGATCGGCAACTATGGCAGTCCCAAACCGGTCGTGTCTGGGTCAGCTCTTTTCCCCACAGTCCGTGAAGCCTGGAAAAAAGATCGACGAGCCCAAGGAATCAAGTTCTGACCGACAGTTCCGGGAAAAACCATGAATTCAACCCAAGAAACCGGAACGTGCCGAGACTGGAGTGAAAAGAAAGGAGAAAGGAAGAAATGCCGCGAGACCGGCCACGTCGACGTGCCGAGCCATTGGACCCGCTGAGCCGGGTCCCGCAGCGCAAAAGTCGATGCCAAGCCGGGCCGCCAGGACGGTCCCTAATGGCCGGCCAGGATGGTGTGGGACCGGTGGGACACCGCGCCACGTGGCGACCGAAGAAGCTGGATCCGACCGGTGAAGCGGGTACACCCGAGCCCGCTCCGTTGGGCCCAGGGCGCTCTGGCTCCTCGTGCCCGCGGTGCAGCTGCGGAGGCGCCGGGTGGCCGGGGGTGGAGAGAGCGATGGCCTCCGTGGTTGGAACATCGCATGGCGCTCCACCCTCTCTTCAGGAGTTCAGGGTTGGATTGAGTGATTCAAGATTGGGACTATCACTACTCCAAGTACTGGAGAATCCTGGCAACAAACAGAAGAGGGGACTTGCACATATCTTCGTGTTGTATCCAGAGGATTGATCGACTTCATGTATTCTATTGTATCCTATGCTACCCATCCCATTCAATCCCCCAATTCCTTTTTGGTCTACAGTGATGGCACTAAGAGTGAAGGACGAGTGAAAGGTCGTGGTGGAACATCGTCACCCCGAAACCAAACTTGAAGGCCGATGATGGCGGACTAAGAGGTGTCTTCAGCCTTGGCCTTCCTAGTATACAGGATATTGGAGTGGCAAAACAAGTTGGACGACCCCAAGTTGGTATTTGGCTTCCTCTTACAGGCCGAGTGGTGTGGTTGAAAGCCCAAAGGAGATAAGGACACTCAAGCAAGTTTGTTTGTTCCTGCTAGGAATCTTCACACTCCATTGAGAAGTAAAAACGGTGGAGTTGCATCAAGATGTAGTTGGAGCCCACTTCGTGGAATTGAGCTCAAGATGCTCTTGATGTTCCCACCCTGCCAGAGTTCACCTCATACTCAGACAGGAGTCACAATACGGGATGGTGTTCGTGGATGTTCCGAACACCCCGGAGATGCATCTCCAACCAACAGAGGTTCAGTGACCGGTTTCATAGGATCCGTCACCAGGGGTACCGAACTGGGATAGTCTATAGGGTTCTTCCACCTCTGTTGGAAGTTCATGGAAGTTCATGTGACTGCTGGTCTGACCAGCTGCTGTTTCCGATGAAACTCCTCCAGAACGGTCATGAAGCGGAACGGTCACTGCTGGTCCGGACTCGACGGCAACGGACCAGTCGAACGGGACCATAGGTCCCGGTCTCCTGTTTTGTGTTCGGGGCAAAGAGCTTGCGGGTTTGCATGTTCTTCTTCCTCCCGGGCTGCAAACCTGCTTCAACAAGTTTGTGAAATCTTTCTTGAACGCGCAGAAAAGTGTGGACCCGACCAATTCTATGAACGTTCGTAGTCAATCACTGACTGTCTGTGAAGATCATCCCAACCCGCGGATCCCAAGACTATTGCCTGCCTCGCGGAAAGCGAACCCAAAACCCGGGTCGACGATCACCGAGTGGACCCACTATTCACAACAGAATGGTCACGGTGGGCTGGTCACGGTCACAGTGAATCACCCCTTGGGTCTCCATGCAGCTTCTTCCTTTCCAAAGAGTATCTGCAGGCCGTTTTGCCCCTTTTGGACCCTCAGAAGCGAGCTCAGGGGACCGTGCCGCTCTCCGCGGCTTGACATGGTCAGCGCAATGCGAGGTGGGGGGACCGACGGATGCGGAAAACCGCATGGCGCGGGGCCTGGTATGGGTGCCTCATGGTGTTGATCGTGGTGCCTCGATTTTCAGGCGGATCCAACATCTTGAGAGAAAAGAATCAGGCACCCAATAGCCATGGCCTCCAACGTAATAACGATGGCGACCACAACCTTTAATGGTGATGGCCTCCAATCATGCGTGACATTTCATGCCAACGCCACTACAGTTGGTTAGCAAGTCTTGTCGCATGTGGTCTTTGGCTCCCGCAGCTCCTTGTCAGCTCCATCTTCTGCCGACGCCTTGGCCTTTGGTCACATGATGACGGCCCGGCGAGTGTGTTTAGTGGCCTTGGCCCTCGGAGGAATCAGGGCGGAGACGGAGAACGCGAGCTGTGAGCCCTTGGCGTTGCTTCAACATCAAGCCAATCACGTCCCTTGGCTGGTTCTGTATGATTTTCTGTAGAAAATTTATCTCACAGTCTGTAGAGTTCCCGTTGCAAATCGACCACTCCAGATCGACCTCTTCCGTTCGGTCCGCTTTTGGCGCTTTGGAGGACCAGAACCACCCCTGTGCAGAGGGAGTGCATCTCTGCCGTCTTCGCGAGGCGGTCCAAAGGGCACCGGATGGGACCCAGATCGACCAAAAATGGGAGGCGACACGCTGGGAGTGGGACCCAGCCCTGGGGCAGAAGAAAGTGGGCAGCCCACATGCAATCCAAAATCGTCGAATCATTGCCATGGTCGAAGCGATCCGGTCCTACGGGACGGCACTCTCGTCCCAGTTGGCCAAGAAGGAACGTGAAGTGGAGACTTGGTGTATGAAGCGCGCGCGCAAGCTCTGGTACTTGGTAGAGATTTGTTTTGCACATGTCAATGTCGCAATCTGCTCCGTGTCAGGAAGAGATGCAAAAGCTGAAGAATCTCCCAAATCCTTGGATCAGCTTCTTCTTGGAGATGGGTTTGGGCGCACTCTTTGGTCCGGTGTCCGGGGCCTTGAGCAGAATCCCCCTGATCGAGAACTTGAATCCGGGGACGGCGCAGGACATGATGAAGTATGATCAGCTCCACGGAGAAGACGGCCACAAAGGGGGTCATGTATTTTGGAAATCAGCAATGCCGTTTTGGTGTAGATTTGCCCACTTCCCATGTTTTGATATTTTTGGACTTGAGTCTTTTGTTTTGGATGGGTCAGCTATGCTGTTGTATTTTGCAGGTCTTTACTCTGAATTTTGGGGCTGCCATGTTGGAAGGTCTCTGCGTGTGTAAGTTTCAAGCTTACTCAATCTCACGAGCGCCACTGAGGGACAACGTGAATGATATGCTAGTGACGTTCCACAAGAGTTCAGCAAAAGACTTCTTGAACAGCATGGGACAGGAGTTTAGGCACGCGTGCCGTGGGAAAAGACACATATTCATGTTCACTTCCTGAAAGATTGTGAAGACTGCCAGGCACTGGCAGCACCAACAGTAAGGCCATAAGGCTTGCATGTGTTGGTACTCAATTCGCTCCAGCGTTGAAGAAGCCCGTTGAACAAACGTTTAGAGGTTGTCTTCTTTTCAGCGATTGATCTTTTCCCGAATGCGTAGCGAAGGGTTCTCGTTTAACTCTGGGGGTTCTGGGGGTAGAGCCTTGTTCGCGACTTGTTGTCGTAGCGACTGCAACAGTCCGCAACCGTTCGCAACCGTCCGCAACCGTTCGCAACCGTCCGCAGTAGGGCGCTATGGCGCTCACATTGGGCGAAGCTTTTGGAGCGGGTTTTGGATGGAAGCATGACGTGTCAGATTCGTGTGAAATAATAGCGAGGAAACGTGTTCGTGGCAGGCGCAGTACTTTGTGCGTGTTGGAGGTGTGGACGCGCAATTTTTCGTAGCAGGCGCAGGGAACCGTGAGGTTGCGAGAGGTGAATGTCGCTGTGACTTTGGGATTGGCGTGTGGGCAGGTGTTGCTTGTGGGGGCTGGAGTCGCAAAACTGTGCTTGATGTGTGTGCTTCGATGGCGCTTTCCGCTTAGCTTTTGGAGGATGCTGGCTTTGGAGTCTTTGACATGTGACTTTTGGAGGAGTTCTCGTACGAAGCCCTCGTTTTGACGCCTGAATTTTTGGAGGATGCCTCGTACGAAACGCCGTTTTGCAGACTTGAAGTGTGAGTTTTGGAGGAAGTCTCGTGCGAAGCGCTCGTTTTGGAGACTTGACGACAATGCTCGTTTTGCAGACTTGACCTGTGACTTTTGGAGCAAGTCTCGTAAGAAGCGCTAGGAGACTTTACTAGACTTGAGTAGTAGTGCCCCACAAGAGTGTCCAAAGAGTGTCCCACAAGAGTGTCCTACAGAGTCCTGCAAAAGTGTCCCACAAGAGTGCCCAACAAGAGTGTCCTACAAGAGTGTTTCGCAAGAGTGTCCCACAAGAATGCCACACAAGAGTGTCCCCAAAGAGTGTCTTACAATACAAGAGTGTTCCGCAAGAGTGTCCCACAAGAGTGTTCGACAAGAGTGCCCTGCAAGAGTGTCCCACAAGCGTGTTCCACAAGAGTGTCGGACAAGAGTGTCCCACAAGACTATTTCATAAGAGTGTCCGACAAGAGTGTCCCACAAAAGGGTCCTACAAGAGTGACCCACAAGAGTGTCCCATAAGAGTGTCCCACAAGATTGTCCTGCAAGAGTGTCCCACAAGAGAAGAGAGCCCCACAAGAGTGTCCGACCCTAGTGCCATACCAGAGTGTCCTACTAGAGTGTCACAAGAGTGTCCCACAAGAGTGTCATACAAGACTTTCCCGCAAGTGTCCGGCAAGAGTGTCCCACAAGAGTGTTCCCCAAGAGTGTTCCACAAGAATGTCCGACAAGAGTGTCCTACAAGAGTGCCGCGCAAGAGTGTCCCGCAAGAGTGTTCGACAAGAGTGCCCTACAAGAGTATCCCACAAGAGTGGCATACAAGAGTATCGCGCAAGAGTGTCCCACAAGAGTGGCCTACAAGAGTCCCACAAGAGTGTCCTGCAAGAGTGTCCCACAAGAGTGTTCCGCAAGAGCCCAAAGGAGTGCCCCACAAGAGTGTCCTACAAGAGTGTCCCGCAAGAATGTCCCACAAGAGTGTCCTACAAGAGTGTTCCGCAAGAGTGTCCCACAAGGGTTTCCGACAAGAATGCGTCCTAGAATAGTGTCCCGCAAGAGTTTACCAAAAGAGTGTCCTACAAGACTGTCTCGCAAGAGTGTGGTAGAAGAGTGTCCCACAAGAGTGTCCTGCAAGAGTGTCGAACAAGAGTGTCCTACAAGAGTGTCCCGCAAAAGTGTCCTACAAGAGCTCATACAAGAGTGTTGGGCAAGAGAGCCCCACAAGAGTGTTCCACAAGAGTGTCCGACCATAGTGCCATACAAGAGTGTGCTACTAGGGTGTCACAAGAGTGTCCCACAAGAGTGTTCCGCAAGAGTGTCCCACAAGAGTGTCATACAAGACTGTCCCGCAAGTGTCCTACAAGAGTGTCCCACAAGAGTGTTCCACGAGAATGTCCGACAAGAGTGTCCCTACAAGAGTGCCGCGCAAGAGTGTCCCACAAGAGTGTCCTACAAGAGTGTCCCACAAGAGTGGCATACAAGAGTGCCGCGCAAGAGAGTCCCACAAGAGTGTCCTACAAGAGTGTCCCACAACACTGTCCCGCAAGAGTGTCCCACAAGAGTGTTCCGCAAGAGTCCCAAAAGAGGCCCCACAAGAGTGTTCAACAAGAGTGTCCAACAAGAGTGTCCTACAAGAGTGTCCGACAAGTGACAAGAGCAAAAGTGTCTTACAAGAGTGTCCCCAACAGTGCACCGCAAGAGCTTGTAGCACTGTAGCACAAATGTAATCTGGGAAGGAACTCCTGGCAGCTAGGGCAGGCCGGTTGGTAGTACAAATGTAGTGTGGAAAGCGGTTTCTGGGAGGCGGCCTCAGAGCTCTCCCCTTGATGGTGTGTACTTTCTGAGCGTTGTGGCCCCAGAACTGGCCACTTAGTAGTACAAATGTAATGCTGCGAGCAACTTCTGGGAGCTGTAAAACTGGCAGCTTTGCAGCAGCTTCTGGGAGCTGCGACTTCAGAACTGTCAACTTATGTGGCCAAATTACAGCTGAATACGTGTGTGTCGTACAAGAGTGTCCCACAAGAGTGTCCTACAAGAGTGTCCTGCAAGAGTGTCGCAAAGAGTGACGAAAGTGTCGCGCGAGAGTGTCCCACAAGAGCGTTCTACAAGAGTGTCTCCTACAAGAGTGTCTCCTACAATGTTTGGGTGTTTGTTTTCGAGTACGTGCTTGCACTCGGGTTCGTGGGTTCCATTTTTTCAAACGGATTTCAAACATGGAGCTGGCATCAAGCAAGATGCGGCATTAGAATCATCAGTCATGGAGCTCAGCCTTTTGGAGGTAGGGTTTATTGTTGGTACAGGTGCAGGTGTTCCCCGTGTGCATGCAGTGTTATGAAGTCTTTTCTTTTGACAGGTGCATCGCATGCAGCTCCACCCAAACCCTGTCCCTTTTTTTGCGGGTGTCCGGTCTCCAGGCTCCTTGCAAGCAATCTCACTGCACATTTGTCGCATTTCACAGAGGAAGAACTCTATTCCTTGTACATCTCCTATGCTCCAGAGGCGAGAGGACATGTTTGTTGGTAACGGTTCTTGCTGGTGATCTGGGTGCAACTGCACCTGGGTTAATTTTCACACAAGTTCATGCGGTCATGACGTGTCAAAGGATGTGGCCTTTGCCTATATATTTCTGATGAGGAATTGCTTTTGCGCAGGTTTAGGCCATTTGCAACCAATTTGTGCAAGGCTGTTGCTGATGATTCGCGTGATATACCGTTTGTGTTTGTTAAACTTCGAAGGCTTGAGGCGGCTGTGTCCTGTATTAAGGAATTCATCCTTTGGTTTTGTAGAGGAAACCAGTCTGACTGAGGGTGCCATTCGACCTGGGTCCATGTGAGTTTTTTGAAGAGTGTACAGTTTTGCTGCGGGAGTCCAGGTGGCTTCTCAGGCGAAAATCAAAGAGATGGTGGATTCTGCCTTTGATGTCTGGGACACACAGGTCAACGGCTTGGGCTGGCACACCGAGACTGATGCGGAAAAGAGGCAGGAGTCAGAATGGAATTTGTACAACTACTGGGAAGGTATTGCCGAAGTCAAAATGGATATTGTACCTGACGGAGGGTGGCTGGAGGACCATCCAAAACACAGCGAGGATTGGAAAAAACTCCTGGTGAATCCTTATGCTCGGGTCCGCAATGAAGGCACTAAGAGGTTCAATTCGGGGAAGACTTACCCGCCTGAGTTCGTAGCCGCAGTGGATGAGTGGACATATCCCGGTTTGAAGGATGCAGAAGGAGTTCCGCGTCCCAAAGTTCCAAAGAGCTATCTGGGAACTTGGAGTGGACCTGTTTTCTCTCGCAAGAACTGCGATGGCCAGTGCTGCCAAACGGTGGACGTTTGCGATTGCCCGACGTGTAAGCAGAGGACTGAAGGGTTTGGTTTGCCGGTTTCAGATCTCAATGTTCGTTGGTTTTTCAATGTTTTGCACCTTTTCGGATGGGTTTGGGCTTTGCTGAACATTGAACACGGTGGATGATTCCAGTGGACTCTTGACAGAGTTTTGTTGATTTGATTGATTGGTTCCAAACGTTTCACCACCCGAGTAGCCTATCCGTGAGCTTCTCCGAGATCTTCAATCTCAACAAACAGGGCAACAAACCAGGTGAGGAGTGCAGCTCTGACGGCGATTGTATGACGAAGGCATGTGCTTGGAGTGGCAAGGGAGACTCGCTCAAGAAACGCTGCTGTGTGGACGAGGACTGCTAGGCTATTGTATATTGTATAGGCTTTTCTTCCACACTTAGTCAGTCGATGTTCTGTTTGCCCTCCTTGTGAAAGCTACCGAAAGCAACACGTTCAGACATGACTTGGAAAACCGTTTTTCGATCCCCCGAAGCCTCGACAAAATGCGCGTGCAAAACGCGCGTGGTGCGCGCGAAACATGATGCCTACAAATGGTACGGTGCATTTGGCACCTAAACTGTATTGTATTGATTATTTTCCACACGTCCCACAGAGTCCGTCGATGTTCTTTTGCAATCGTGCTTGTTTGAACGTCACCTGTCCCCCCGGTTTTTGGACGGATCCCGAGACGTGAAGATGACGGACATTCGCAGGACTCCTATGCGCATTATGGGTTTGAAGGCTTCTACTGCAAGGATCAACCAAATGGTTGGGCCTGTGACGAAGATGTGGTCTGCGCCGAAGGGCTTCGCTGTTTGACGTCCGGTTCAGGCCATTCCGTCTGCACGGAGCCAGGATCCAAATTGAAGGCAGGTGGTCTCTGTCATGATCAGGACTCTTTGTGCGAGACAGGGAAGTGTTCTAGGGTTGGCTCTCCCAATTGGGAATGGCAGTGCTGCGTCAGCGAGGACCGAGCCAGACTTCTGTTGATGTCCAGACTTGCCGCACTTTCAACCACCGGTTTCCGAACATGAGGTGCCAACACTTGGTTTTCAGCTGGTGTGATTTTGCTCGGGTTTTCTCACATAGAAAGAAAAACATCTGTTTTTTTGGAATGATTCCTGTGAGGACGATTATGCGTCTTTCGGCTTCAACCAATGGTGCGTGAACCAACAGGTTGGCTACCCTTGCGACGTCAAAGCTGTTTGCGCTAGAGGTCTGGAATGTAAGTATATTCCTCCGACCAAGGGTGGATATCATGGCATGAAGTACAGCTGTCAACTTCCATGATGTCAGCGTCGCGCGGTTGCACTAAGAAGCGCTTAGATGCTCAGCTGAAACGCTGAGCGGGCTAGTTTCGTCTGCGTGAGGTCGAGTCCATTTGTTGCGACTATAGCTAATGAATCACGCAGCTATATCAGCAAGTGTTAATTATGACGATCTTTTTGAATATAAGCATTAGGTGTTGTGTAGCTTGTCCATGCACATCGTTCTCCCAACATGCTGCTGATTTGTGGGATTCGCCTCGCGACTTACTTCTCGGCGATTTCGTTTCCTTTTGCCAGCCGAAGAGCTTTCAAAAGAGGTTTCCTAAGCGCGTTTGGGACCGACCTCGGTTTCGGCAACGCTTTGTTCACCGCTTTGTTGCGGACGACGAACGCGGCTTGGTCACCGCCGCGGTGGAGCGAACCGGTCGGTCTTTCTTCATTTGTTTCGGAAGGCATCGTAGAGTTGGAGCTGAAGCGTTTCTTCTTTTTCCCTGCAAGAATCTGATGAATCCAGATTTTGGGTGTAAGAGAAATGACACGGATATGGAGATTGTGACATGAACTCCAAGGATAGACCCACCCTCCCCGAATTTCGACGGGTTTCCCACGCAAAGTGCAAACTATTGTTGTTCATCTTCCCCTTTTTGCGACAGGGCAGCCTTGGTTTAGACCAGGCCAAGTTTGGGGAGTGGTATTTATATAATTTCATTGTTTGTGTTGCTTTGGTGGTTTTGAACCCAAGCTGTAAATCGCTCAACCCAATTGAATCCCTCGTTAGATCCTATGGGATCCCGGCGCTCTCTGTCTAGGCGGGCGTTCTCACTTCAGCAGATACGATGCTGGTCTACCTCAGGTGCGGAGTGCTGAGAGCTTGGGGCTGTGAGTCGGGGCATGGATTCTTCCTGGCCTGTCCAGTCCCAATTCCTGGTGTTTCGTCGAGCTGTATGACAGTGATTTGTATGAGGATAGCCGGACCGACGGCGGGTTCAACAGCCAGCTAACTTGGGCTACTTGCTTGGCCAAAGCGCCACTTGGGCTGCTAGGGTTTTACAACGCTTTGCCACATCTCCGTTCCCCCTTGCTTATCTTAGGATCTTCAGTCTGCCTGTTGAACAGCGCCTGTGATCTTCAGTGGTCCTACAACCTGTAAACAGCACATCCGCACCAGACGGGTTCGTGGCGACCTGCGCTCACCACCTTCCGACCTCTGACCGGTACACCCCACGGTGGTTATTTTCCGAAGCCTAGAGCTGTCGGGGGTCTCCGTCCTTATCTGTAGAGCTGTCGGTCAACCATGATCACTTTTTGAGGGACTTACCTTCCGCCTGGAACCCCCCACCATCCACTGGGCCGTACGTTTTTCTCGCAACCTAGTTCGACTCCTCTCGCAACCGGTACCCCAGGTTGCGGCGCGGGTCTTGTTTAAGGTCGCTCCCCCTCTGTGGTACCTTTCGTTCCTGGGCACCGGGGGGTGCCCCGGGAGGGGTCGTGTGAAGGAGTAGGACGAACGGCGAGGGGCTGTGTCAGTGAATGGGTGAGTTCCGTGCTGCGTGCTCCGAGTTCACTGGAATACTTGGTGAAGCAAGTGGAGTACTTGGTGAAACACTGAAACATGGAAGCAAGTACATTGAAACAAGGGCAAGTCACAAATGAAATACTTCAAAGCCCCCCCTGTTCTCCCGTCGACGCTCGGTGGTCTCGTGGGCCTACTTGGTGCGCTGCGTGCTGCCCTTCGCTCGGCCCCTAAAAACGACCCGACCAAGAGGGGGAACTCCAAAAACGAACTCATGTCCTGGGGGCCCTCGGCTCTTTTGGATCGTACGATTTGGGGTCGTGCGGTGGTAACGGGGTGTTTGGGGTCGTGCGAGGTTGGGTCCTCATGTCCTGCGAACTTCTTGGGGTCGCGATGTTGCCTTGGTTTGGAGAGATTGGCCGGCTTCGCCAACGCTCACCCGACGATGGTCCGATTTATATAATTGACTTAAAAGCCAGGGAGGGACAGGAGCAGGCAGGTGCAGATCGGTGGACTGGTAGCAGTCAGCTTGGGAAAGTGCGGCCACACATGTGAACCATCCCATCATTGGGTTCCAAACACGGTCGACCATAATGCGTTTTCTCCCACAGATCCGTGTTTGACCCACATGGCACATCATGACATATCCCATGGACGAAGTGGCTCATTCCGAACATGAAGAAGAGACGAAGAAGACAATGAGGTGGTCAACTAGAGGGTTTTGAGGTCACCCGAAAGAGCCTTCGTTTTTGGCATAATATGGCTGTGAGTCAAAACCTAAAGCTGGTAGGTTGACCTGTATTCTGTTGATTTTTGGTGGTCAACCAAGGTCTCTGGTTTTGACCCAGGTCCATATGAGAAGTAAAGCAAGTTGGACCACTTGTGCTGAATTCGCAGGTCCTTCCATGTCGTTCCGAAAGCTCCCAGCAACCGCCGCTGTCCTCGACAGGTGTCCGAACGGAACGGACCATGGTCACCAGTGCTGGTAGGAAGGCGAGGAAGCCGAGTTTCGGCAGTCTTGGTCAGAGCTGAACTGCAGTTGCCCAGCACATGTTGCCTGGTACTATATAAATCGTTGATTCACATTTTAGGTGAATCAGTGTGATTCAGTGAATTTGGGACCTTCATGTGGAGAAAGGACCCGCACGGATGGCTGCCATCGGTTGGCCTCCTTCGCTCGAGTGGGGTCAGGGGGTCAGATACCGTGGCGGGGGCACCGAAGGCGAACCACTCCCGGTTGGTTCAGTGACATCGATGCTTTGGGCGCCCGGTCTTCGCCCCCGTCGGCGCCGTAGGTCTATCTAAGAAACATAACAAACCCCTGTTCAACATTCTGAAACACACATAACAAACTGTTCTTGAATCTGTTCTGGTGAACAAACAGTTCAAACAATCCAAAACGAACATTCTGAATCTTCATTCTGATGTGTTCAACATAACAAACTCTTCAAGGTTGCCCTGTTCTTTTTGATTTCATGCCGATGTCGACACATCAGTCGGTGACCCTTTGCAGTTGATCATCGATTGGGGGCAAATCCGTTGGTGCTCCTTCTCTCCTTCAAAGGCTCGTGGCTGGGACTGCGCCGGCCTGTGCTTTGCGAGGTGGCCCCGGGGTGGGCTGGTCTAAAGGAGTCCACCGGTCGACTCAAGCCACTCTACTTTCAGCATCTATGGCTGTTTTTCGTAAGTGTATTGCTCCTAACCAGGTAGCTTGATCAAAGTGCCGATACCGACGGATTTCAATCTGCCATCCCGTTTTTATCCTGGCATGGTATGATCCTGAGATGGGAGGGCCTCCAGATGGGCATCATACTTACTGGATGTCCTTGGGCGTACCACGATTTTCCAGGTCCTAATCTTGAGAGAAAAAGCCACGATCACGATGTGTGAATCAATGACTAAGACGAATGCAGCCACGCATCCTTTCTTGCCCGTAGCTCCTGTCAGCTCCAATGTGCGACCGAAACACTCGTATGCTCTCGTCACATGCTGAGTGGTGCCTTGCGATTCTGTTTGGTGGCCCTGGCCTTCTTCTGCCGAATAAAGGCGGAGACGGAGAACGCGAGCTGTGAGCCCTTGGCGTTGCTTCAGCATCAAGCCAATCACGTCTCGTGGCCATAGATTCACATCAGGATTCGAACGTCCATCACAGTGTCCGTAGATATGTGACTGAATTCATGTAATTAAATTAGACAAAGTTCATGGATTTTCTGATAGATCAATGTCAACTTCACACCTCCAAATCGCCTGGCTGACCCACAAATTGGCACCCTCCCTTTGGCTGCTGAGGGGTCGCCCACCTCCGCGGGCGGCGCGCGGGATCCCCGCGCGTGTCCCGATGGGGAGCACCTCTGCGGGCTCCGCGCGGCGGTGGCCCAGCTCCCAAATGGGTCGCACATCGAGAAGAACTGGGAGGCCACGCGCTGGAGCCTGGACGAGGCCACCGGGAAGTTGGTGCCCTTGGACGAGAAGACGCTCCGGACGGTGCGCGTCGCGCTCATCGGTGATCTCATGAATGACTACCAGACCGCCCTGTCGGCAGTGTTGGCCTCGAAGGAACGTGAAGTGGAGACTTGGCACAACGATGGTATACTGGGTACGGAGGAATGAAGCGTTGGCAACGTTGGTAATTACTTGGCATGGTGAAATGTGTTTTGTTACGAGTTTTGTTGCTGGCAAAGTTTTTTTCGTCCCACGGACTGGCTTTCTTGGGACTGGTTCCCTCAAAAAATCACCAAGGAAGAGATGCAAAAGCTGAAGAATCTGCCAGATCCTTGGGTCAGCTTTTTCTTGGAGCTGGGCTTGGGCGCGCTCTTTGCTCCGGTGTCAGGTGCGTTGAAATCCTCCTCACTCATCGAGAATTTGAATCAGGCGGTGGCGCAGGACATGATGAAGTATGTCATCAGCGCCGCGGAGAAGACGACGACGAAGATCGGCATGTGTCTTGGATTGGTCAGCGACATGCCGTTTTCTTTTGCTGTATTTGCCTTCTTTTTTGAGACGACTATGCAGGTGTTAGCCTCTTCAGTCCCGATCGCCTCACTCAGGGACAACTTGAATGCTGCAATGAAGCTGAAGTTCCGCAGCAGTCCAGCCAAACAATTCTTGCACGACATGGCCGAAGAAAATAGGCACAGTCGCGCGGTGGGGAGAAACTTCTTGATGGTCCTTTCTCGATGGGACCGTAGGGCTCTTGCAGCACTGTGTTTGTACTTACCATTAAACTAGATAAGTCAGTTGCTTCTTGAGCCATGAGGATCGTAGTTTGTCATATGCCATAGACTACCTGTCACCTCATTTCACGTCATCGAACACGTCTACGTCGACCTCGTCAACGAAGTCGGGCCGACGATCGCACATCCGGCCGTCGGTCGACGCGCGACGCAGGAAACGATCGGTCAATATCCGCTCGCATTTGGGACACCTCACAGAGGATGAACGCTATTCCTTGTACGTCTCCTATTGTCCAGAGGCGAGAGGGGCATCCTCGTGAACGTAGAAGTGCGCCGAATTCGGGGAACCCGAGACCCACCTGGAACCGGCGTGGAGCTCTGGAAGATGATAGTCCTCTACAACCCAGTGGTTTTTCAATGTTCCATGTGGGCCTCAAGGGTGATCCGAGGAAAACCAACCGACGGTATCGGCTCCTTTCCTTTTCTGAGCCGACGGTATCGGCCCCAATCTGACATGGGTTTCATTCAGCCTTAGTGTGTCCAAATGGAAGGAACATGGGTTTTGATTCTTTGGTTTCCTTCCCTTTCTACGCAGCCCTGCTATGGATCTCTTCCGTACATGTGTGTTTTTTTCTTTTTTTCCGGTGCCTTCCTTCGTTTCGCTCGTTCCTTCGTTCTTGACCTCGTTCCGTGCCGTGCGTTGGACAATGCCTCGCTGAGAGGTCGCTTCCCGGAAGCACCTCGAAGACATGGTGGACAATGCCTTCGAGGTCTGGGACACGCAGGTGAAGGGCCTCGGCTGGCGCGTGTCCTCCCACCTTGGTCAAGGACAGGACCATCCAAGGCGTCATGGGTTCAGCGAGCCACTGGGTGAGTGAGTGAGTGAGTGAGTGTATGGCAAGATCCAGTGCTGGGTGCATTGATGTGCACTGATTCTTCTTAGGTGGAATCTGAAAGGAACGTCTGCCAGGCACAGAGGACCTGGTCGTTGAAGGTGAAACCGGCTCTCCAAACATGTTGCAATGTTCGAGTCCCCCCACTGCCACTCAACGTCCTTCCGGCTTCCGAAAACGGAGCTCCCGCACTTCCGCAACACCCTTTCACCCATCCATTCCAAGAGAGGTTCAACAGCCATCCTAGCCCATCCCATATGTACCACTAGAGGGTCCGAACGTTCTGGTCTATCCACTGAAGCAAGGCATTTCAGGATCACGAAGGCCACAGGCATAGCTTCTTCTGATGTTTCACCTGGTCCTTGAGCCTTGGTGCTTCCCGACGTCATCCTTGGCTTTCTTTCTGTCAATCGCAGCGTTTCTGTAAATCGCATTGCTTCGGTGTTGAATGGTTTCTGAGTCGTAGCTTCTGGATCCTGGTTTCTGTATGGTCGTTTCCCAAGTTTGGCTTTGGATCAGAACGCTCTCCCAGAACCTTGCAGGAGGGGTTGAAGTTACTTCCGTGAAGTGGGAGGGGATCGTTCAAGTGGACATGGACGTGTCTGGCGGAAAGTGGATTGAGAACAGTCCAAACTATCGCCAGACTTGGAAGAAACTGATGGTGAATCCTTATGCTCGGGTCCGCAATGACGGTGATCCGGAATTGAGTTCATGGCAGAACCCAGAGATCGTGTCCTTCGTGGATGAGTGGACGTACCCTGGCTTGAAGGATGCAGAAGGGCATCGTCACCCCAAGATTCCGGAGAGCTTTACCGGAATTTGGACTGGACCTTTCTCGCACCGCAACGAGTGCGATGGAAATTGCTGCGACGCGAGCGGATATTGCAGTTGCCCGGGATGTCTTAGAAGGACTGGAGGGAGTGGCTGATTCCAGATCCGCGTTTAAAACATAACCCAGGGCATCCAGCTACCACTATAGCTGGTAACCAGTGGTTCCAAAGACTAAGACCATAGACCTAGAATCGCTGGTTTCTTATATAGTGGGAACTGGGATCCACTGGGTAAACCACTTTTCCATACTTTTCCATAGTTTCAAATCGTCCGGGCTTTGGAACGTTTTCCCATGGTCCATGAGGAGCAGATCGGTGAAGTTCTCCCAGATCTTCAAACTCAACGCACGCGGCAAGGAACCAGGTGAATCGTGCAGTGCTGACGGGGATTGCTTGATGAACGCGTGTGCTTGGAGTGGCAACAAAGGGGTGCGCAAGAAACGCTGCTGCGTGGATAAGGACTGCTTGGTTATTGTGTATAGGCTTTTCTTGCACGCTTCATATAGTCGGTCGATGTTCTGTTCGCCCTCCTGGTGAAAGCTACCGAAAGCCACACGTTCAGACATTTCTTGCAAACACCGTTTTTCAATCCCTGAAGCCTCGTGCGAAGAGCACGCGCGAGCGGCGTGCGATATGTGCGTCGCACGACGCGCGAAGAAGGATGCCTACAAATGGTACGGTGCATCCGGCAGCTACTGCCTGGACCAACCAAAGGATTGGGACTGCGACGATGACGTGGTTTGCGCCAAAGGGCTTTATTGCGCGAAGTCGGGCACGGAAGGACATTCCTTCTGCCGGGAGGCAGCCTTGAAGCCGGGCGATTTGTGTGACAATCAGCACTCAGCGTGCACGACCAAGGCCTGCGCTAGGGTTGGGTATCCAGATTGGCAATGGCAGTGCTGCATTACAGAGGACAGCGCCACACTCACACACACACACACACTGGAGGATCCCTGTTGACCTTTTCGACAAAATGTTTTCGTTCACAACTGAGGAGGTGCCAACACCTGGTTTGTCAGGTGGTCATCCTTCTTAATTGACAGTCCCACATGCGATAGAAGTTTGGTTCCTTCTTCGTGCCTGCTGATTCCCCCCCTATGAAGGACTCCTACAAGACCTATTTCAGTCGCCAATGGTGCATCAACCAGCCGGAGGGCTATCCCTGCGACGTGGACAGTGTTTGTGGTACCGGTCTGACCTGTCAGAAGATTCCAGCGACCAAAGGTGGCTCCAAGGGCATGACGTACAGCTGTCAACGTCCCTCCATGAAGGCTCCAAGAGCTGCCACCCGATCGATGAAGAAGCGATCGCAAAAGAAGTGGCCGAAGAAGAGATAGATAGACGCTCAGCTGAAACCGAGCTGAGCGGGCTAGTTCCGTCTGCGCGAGGTCGAGTCCATTTGTTGCAAGTCCATCAAGGAATTTGAATGGTAGAAGGAATCACGCAGCGAGGGTCCTTTTGCACGGATGTCCCTCCACGCTGTTGGTTCGTGGGGTGACAAACTGAATGACAACTCTGACGCTTGACTTCGCGTCGATCTCGTTTCCTTTTGACAGCCAAAAAAGGGACCAAAAGAGGCAGAGCGTTTGGGACCGACCTCGTTTTCTGTTGTCGTCGCCTTTCCCCCTTCTGTGACTGCTTAGCTCAGGAGACTCTCAGTGGACGTGGACATAGGTGGACCATCCGACCCGCCCTGACTTCAGGCGCCCAAAAAGGGATCCGAAACCAATTCGGACGACCCGTTTCAGGGTGTCGACGCACGTCGGCTCGATCCCGGGCCGTCGGGATCGAGCCCGTCCGTCCGTCCGCCCACGGGGTGGTCAGAGGAGGACCCGGGAGGGTTTGATGGACATGAACTGAGAAACCACGTGAACGGAGATGGAGATGGAGACATGAACTTGAAGGATAAACCCTCCCCCTCCTTTTTGCAGTGGAAAAACATCATCAAGATTCCAAACTCGATGGGTTTTCCCAAGTACTGCAAGATCTCACTCATTGGCCCCCCCTTTCGCAACAGGCAAGAGTGTTGGCTTCCCAGGAACCTGAGCCACGTTTCTTTTTTCCTGTTTTCGGCTTCTATGTTAGGTTTCTCTTTCGCTATGTCAGCGTTTCTCTTTCTCTTTTGGAATGCTCAGCTTCCATGTTACTCCTGGAAAACAGAGTTACATAGGCAAGACACCAGAACCGCACTGTGGATGTCGAAGTTCTGCGGTTCAATCTACCTGTATGAGGTGGGGGCGTGGGATGTCCTTGCCAGCGTGGGATGTCTGGCATCCATGTAGATATGAACCGGTCCAAATCTCTCAGCGAGGTCGGCACTGACTTGGCTTTGCTAGGTCTGGTCGGACGATGTCGCTGCCACCCAGGTAGCTAGCTTGACATAGAACTCCAACAGTCATCCCCTGATGAAGATCACTTGCCCGGAAGCCCCAATGATATTGGGTCCTTGAATCCTTGAACGTCAACGAGCAGGTGGTAGACTGGAGTCGAGTTTGGACTGTCATGATGATACTTGGCTGAGTGAGCCGTGAAAGGGTGAAACAAGTTCTTTCTTTTTGATCTGTCCAGTTCAGACATGATGCCCCTCCTGTCCTAGCACAGTTTTGATTAGTTTTGATTGTTTTTTTCACCCATGTGATCCAGATCCTTTCTTTGACGATACCATGAATTGGAGTTGCTGCCGTCCCTTCTGTGCTAACTTGCAGAAGGGCTGCAGCAGCAGCTTAGAGCGGATGTTTGAACGCGATGCGCCCATAGGCCTGCGTGGCGCACCAGCAGAGATTGGCGCATCAGCGGGATCGGAACCCTTAGTCGCTTGGTGAGTGGGTTGAGTTTGTTCTGTCGCACCATCCTCAAGCGTGTAGACCAGATCGACACCGTTTTTTCGCTGTGTGTGCATGAAGAAAGCTTCGGCGAAAAGAACTACAAAAAAAACTTCTACCGTAGTCTCGCATTTGCACATGGATTTTGGGGGTTGTTGAGTTTTTTTGGCTGGGGTCGTTGACGCATCATCGGTCGACATGATTTGGTGCGATCCCAGGCTTGATCAGGCTCTCAGGCGGCTTCCGCGTGTGGGTCGGACAGCATCGGGACCAAAACGTGGGTGTGCGTTGGAAAGCTGGCTACTACTCAGAACCGACCTCCCTAAGCATTCTTGGGAGAGACTTCCGGATGAACACAGGCACCCCAGACTCATCTGGAAGGAGGGAACCATATTCTAAAGGCACTCACATAGTTCTGGGGTTTCCCTTTTGTTCACCCTGCATGATTTGCTCCTGTCGTTGTGCTCCCCATGTTTGGGCTTCAACGGTTGGTTCCGGATCCAGAGGGATCCCAAGCAACGAGGGGGCTTTTTGCTTTCATTTGTCTACTTGGTTTCTACTAGGTTTCGTTTCAGTGGAGGACCTCATTTCGCTACCAACAGTCATCTGATATCATTTGATGCTTTTTGTTTGCCGTCAAGACACATATCGTATATTAGAGGAGAACTCATGCAGCAAGAGTGTTCGTGTCACAAGTACATTGACCGCTGTCAGTCAAGAGGACGCTGTTGATATAGTAAGATGATGTTCTTCGGTGTTTTTGTAGCATAACCATTGCCCAGCAAACCACTTTTTAGGCATGCGGCTAGAAATGAAACCAATTCAATCCCAATTCCTTTCGAGAGATGGATCATGGCACAACCCTTTTGGTCACATGAGACAGCCTCAGAACAAGTAAGGAACTATAAGGAACTAGAAATCCATCCCTCAAGATTGTGATCATGGCCACCAACACCTTCCAAGAAACAGTATATTACTACATTCTAAAAAGTCCATTCAAATGGCCACGTACCTCTGAGGTGACAAGTTCTTCCTCTTGGTTCACGGAGCAGTCGCAGCTGTGGTCTGAGAGGACGGAGCAGCGATGGCCTCCTCGGTCTCCTGCCGTTTGCAGAGTTTGTCTCACGTGTGGCCTTTTGTGATGGAAAGCTTTGCCCCTCGGTCACTGTGGCACCTGCGAACTAGATGGGACTTGCTGCTTGATTTGCACACGATGTTTTTTTTTAGTTCTCTGAGGGGCAAGTGTTCCAGCGGGACTAGCTGCCACAGAGAACCGCTCTTCTTGTAGCGCTCTATCTGCCAAGTCTTAGCTGCGCAAACGATAGCGTGTGCAATGGAAATCTTTGTGACATTTGAAAAGGAAAACGCACCAAATAGGAACTAAGATTGGCTTGCTAGGCTACAGTTGTAGGCCTGTCGGAAGGCAAGGTATGAATCACGCAGGCTCCGGATGGCTGCTGGGTTCAGGCATTTCCCATGTTCGGCTAGGGTATCTTGTGACCGGGTGTTGCGGTGTGTGCGTTAAGTTGGGCATATTGCGCATCGTGACGTTGCGGCTCTCACAGCATGTCCTCCAAGAAATTCCCTTGCCAGTCGCTGGGGGGCCAAGCGTGTTTTCTCATTTAATTGAGACGGGAGGCGCTGAGAGAATTGCGAAGTATTTTTTTTGTGGCTATGCATGCATGGTACTGTAGTGCCATTGTTGGCGCACCTGAAACTCCAGCATGCGGATGGAGGCAAAATCCGGCAATGACAATGTTCGCTGGAACCAAAGTGGAATGGGCTTGCAGTTTTTTGGGTTGCTAGAGAAACATGTCGTATCGAAGTGGCTGGACTGGTCAGTGATGTGTTCCAACCAAAAATCCTGCCAGGGAAGGGACATGTTTTCACATGCCACGGCAAACTGAGGCAGACGCTCCATGCGTTGTTTGTGGACTTTGGCTTGGTTCTTCATATTGCAGGCGACGAAAGTGACACCAGTTGATGCACAGAGTCGATGGTTTGATAATTCGAGCGTTGACAGCTTGGTGCTATTGGCGTGCATCCCACTTGAACAAAGCTGTTGTCCATTGAGTTGTCTTTTGTTCGTTGACAACAATTTGACAGACTGTCGTGATTGGAGGTAATGTCGTGTTCTCGTTGATATTGGACGGTTGACTGCTGAAGGCTTCGAAACAGGCGCAGATTTGAACTAGTGCGATGATATGGGTGTTGAGAGGCACATGTATTCCAAAGGCTAAGTTGTGTCATGCACCTCCAAAGGCTAGGTGCGCTAAGTGGTGCCATGATAGGGTGTATGACCCTCACAATATTCTCAATGCTAAGTTTCAACAAGAGGTCTTGCAGTCGCCCGTGGTTTGGCCGCCCACCTCGTATACGTCCCTCGCAAGGGTTCGCGGCTCGTGTTTTTCGGGATGTTGGGGAAAAACGCACAGCTGTTGGGAACTGGAGGTCAGGCTGGAGGAATATTTTTCGGGATCTCGACACCTTCAAATTTCTTTTCATCAAGACATGTTGGGGCGCAACAACTGAATATTCCTGTGGGAGCTCGAGGTTTAGGATGTTAGTTAAGAGTTCCCAACGAAGTTGGAAGGGAAAGAAAGAACCAGAAATACCCTTGACTGCCCTGCTGAATCCAAGGTTTATCCAGTTGTCAAAGTGGGGTTCACTTTTACCAAAGTTAACTTGGCTCCAAGTAGGCTGAGGCCCACATTCAAGTTTTCCACATTGACCAGTAGCAGACAGACCCGTGGACTGCAGAAAACAGTTCCATGAACACGAGAAGTCTACCTTTCGTTCACGTGAACAGACCGGTTGGCCTTTGTCCTTTCGTGCCGAAGCAAACAGTTGTCCTTTTTGCAGGTCCACACCTTTGCGAAGCCCGCATGGGAGCCTATTGATGAAGAGGCCGCGGGACGGTCAACTGCGCGAGGGGTTGACTGTGCTGCCATTGTACCGCTGCCGATGGTTGCCATGTTGGACAGCCTGCGGACCTAGAGGATTCCAATTCGGTCATGGCATCCATAGAATATCCCCTTTCACCAGCCTTCTGGGATCTATAGGTTGACCTCCTAAGATAGTCATTCTGGTCATTTTCGCGGGGAAAAGACTCCGGGTTTGAGTCGTGCCATGACAGCCACATACTGGCAACTGGCAACTTCGGTTTGTTGCTCCGAGGAATTCAAGCTCCTGAATGGGCTATATAGCTATTTTAGATCTAGCTATTATATAGAACTGTAGCTCCATGCTTTTTGGCTAATACAGATCTTGGCTATACAGCTAATAGATCCATATAGTAGGCCAAAGATCATGGAAGAGCCACGTGTGCCGATCCCCACCGTGTGATGTTTGTGCTGAGATGGATATCTTGGCGCTGATCGATGATGAGCCGGAGGGGATCTCGTTCATCCAGAAAGACGCCCGTCTGGCAGGCGCGCATGTGTGTCTGTGTGTGGGTGTTTTGTGTGTTGCCATGCTCAACGGACGGGCCGTGTTCGTTCCAACCTGCGTCGCCCGGCGAGCCAAATGGGTTGGGGTCAACGATCGGGAGACATCCAGACACGACAGAAGGTACATGGCGGGCAGTGGAATGCCCAGTGTTGGGGTCGCTTCTAGTGACCAAAAGGCCCGGTTGTTCGAGGGACCTTGCAGCACCACCTTTTTGGACTGTTCCCCATTAGTGTGGGGTGGTCGTTCATGGGGAAACCTACATCTCATTGTAAGGTATGCGAGGAACAGTTTCGGTGTACAGCAGGTATTCGTATGAAATCCTTAGTTGATTCGGTAAAGCCTATGAACTTAGTGGTTGGAAGCTGTACTTGTTCGTTTCCATACTATACTTTCGGCGATCGCCCTTGAGACACTCCGGAGATGACCCGTTTCCTGCATGATTTGGGGTTGCGTTTGTGATCCCAGGTGCCATGGTTCCCTTCTCGAAATGCGTTGCAAGACGTGGGAAGAGAGGACGTCGAACCGCATGGTTCCATTCCATGCAGGTGTCGGTCCAAGTCTCAGTCCAAGGTGAATAGATGGTGTTTCGAACCAAAGCAACAACAACTATAGGGGCTCCACCCCGGCAAACTGTGCTTGACCTTAACGATGTTCGGCTTGGCTCCGGTCAATGATGGTAGAGCCCCTGTCCGATAGACCCCTGTGCTTCGTGGCTGCGCCAGCCGAACCTCACCTCGCCACACCTCGCCAGCTGGCTGCGGTGTCGAGTGTCCAGAGGACCGGTGCGGGGATCGGTTGGATCGGGATGTGCCGACTCGGGATGTGCCGACCGCGTGTGGTGAGCGTGGAGGAAGTGTCGGACGTGAAGCGATCCACCATGGCTGTGTTTGTTGTTCTTTTGGATGCGATTGAATGGTGCTGAGACCATGCTGGGCCGAAAGAACTATTGGTTGGTTGATGTATATAGAGGAGAAAAACAGCTTTGGAGTGAAGAGCCAATGGGTACATCAACCCCTCTATTCTTTTCTAAAAGGACATCTTTGGTTTGTTCACTCGAAGAAAACATATCCGCCGGTTCCGTGCCTTGCGATCATGATGGTTCCTGTGTAGCTTGACGTCGGTTCCGTTGATTTCCCCAAACTGATGGTGCTTGACCTCCAGGTTTGCTTGACCTGCTGGGGCTGGATTTGACGGCCCTGATCGATGTTTTGGCACATTGCTGGGCCCAGACAGTAGAGCCTGATCACTGAACACTATTTCACTGTGTTTGGCATGTTAGTTGGCCATCAATCATCCACTAGAACCAGTAGCAGAAGGATCGACCAAGTGTTTCGGGATGATAGACAGTCTGACACCTTGTCCACAAAAGCCTGTTAGCGAGTTTGCCAAAGAGGGGGTTTGTTCTAGTTTGCCAAACAACATTGGAAGATTCAGACAGTCGCAGCTCACGAGCCACGCCGGGCGGTTGAATTTTCCATGTGGTGCCAGCCACGCTCCCTTGCTACAGCTGTAGGTGGAAAGTGGGATAAGCTGCAGTGGTTGAGGGAGGGATGCTGTTTATTGGTTGGGTCCCGAAACTTTGTCAGGAGAACATCGCCCTGGAGATGAATCAAAACAAGTAATCGTAAATTGGAGTGATCAACTGCTATGCTCGAGAGGGGTTGCGAAATACATTGTGTATACAGTACACCTCGTATTTCTAGCAAACTAGGCTGTAAATATTGCTGCAAACAACCCTCGAGTCCAATAGAAAGTAACATTGTGTATTCAAGCAACTTTTCTGCTTGTTTGGCTGATTTTCTGTGAACCTTCGCCTAAGTGTGGGGTTGATGCGCCACGGGAGTTTCCCTCTTGAAAGAACATTTGAACCTAACAGGAGTGACCATTAGGCCTACCCTTGGTTGAAGAAGCATGGAAACCCACCACGAAGCAGCCCTTCAGGTAGAAGGCATATTAGATCAATATATAATCCCAATGATCATGCTAGTGGATTTATTAGGTCCATGCCTTTTTGACTCAGGAATTTCAGCTCAGATCCCCACTTGTGTTTTCGGGACTTGAGCTATTAAATTCATTATAGAAGTTCTGAGGGGGAGTATAGTATAGCTATAGTGCTAGTGTTTTGGACGGACCATCGGGAGATGCAGATCTTCAATCCTCTTCACCCCAAGACGAGGTGAGGTTCCTGGACCATCACCCTCCTCCGCAGGCGCCGCACCGGTCCGGCCCCGCGGAACCGTCCGTCCGCGCGGTCCGCACGAGAGCGGCGCGCCGGACCGCGCGGGGGGCGGGCGGCGGTGGTGCCACTACGCGGCGGCGGGGGTGCTGGCGGGGCTCGTGAGAGGCCAGAGACCAGGGTGGCTTGGAGAAGTGCTTGGAGGTGCCATGTTTTGAAAGGGGGAAGGGGTACACAAGGTGTGGCATTGCGCTTCTGAGAGGGCAATTTGTTCCTAAGACACAGCCAACTGCCAGAATCTTCAAGCTTGTTTTTTGGAGCTCACTTTCAGCTTGGCAGTGGCCTCCCTGGCCCAATGAGCGTACTATTTAGAAAGGGGTTCCATGTTTGAGGTTGATTCCCTATTGTTCTGCACGGACCACGGACCGTTTGAGTTCGTTTCACGGCGGACGTGGACTTCGGTGAGTTCGGCCACGGCAGACTTCGGTCTTCAACACGTTCACTACGGGCGGGTCATGTTGGTGAATTTCTCAGAATTGGCTGAAAAAAAAGGGAAACTCTACAGGACACCTGTAGGTTTGGGGGCGTTCGCACCATGGTTTCCGATGGATTTTCTCCACCAATTCTAAGAGGATTTGCCTAGAACATCACAATGCCAGTTTCAAGCACTCGAGTTGTTTTGGGATTTTTGGGATCCTCCACGGGTCCTTGGGCATTGGTGGACTTTGGACTTGGAACGAACTGAGTTTTGCTCAAGCTCAGGCATCGAGCGCGCACTGGTGCAGTTGTGAGCAGCATGGCCGCACAGGACCTGTCGACTAAGTTGTTCAGCACGTTTGTTGATTCAACATGTTGTGCAGACTAGACTCTAAGCGTTCTTTGTATACTGATGGAACAACCACCAAGTGAACCGCACCTCATCCCATCAAATCAAGCCTGGATGTTTGACCCCCAGTCTGAGTGGACCAAGTGCGCGGCGGACCATTTGGTGTCAGTTAGATTTTCTTCTGAATCGGTATAGCCATGTATAGCCCCCCAAGCCAAAGTGCTCATGTCATGAAACTAGTTGCAACATCTAGAACCGGCAGGTTTGTTAGAATCGACAGGTTTGTTTTCTACCCATGGTTTTCCAGTTTTTGCGAAGAAAGGCTGTCACACCACCCAGCTTGAAATCCCAGCACCATGAGAGGACATGGGGATCCTCTTGATTGAGCACTTGAACCTCAACGTGCTACTCGGATCAACTGGGATTTGACAGGTTAAAAGGACATTCGGTTTAACCTCCTATGCGAAGAGCGTTGGGGAGATTTAGACCTGAGCTGAACAGTTCAAGATTTGTTCCTCCACAGCTGCCATGAACCACAAGTGGTCTACAAGCAGATTGTGTTTATGATGTATATTATATAATCTATAAGCACCAACATGTAATTAGTGCAAATTGTGGTCAATAGATACACCACATCCTCCAAGTGGTCTATAAGCAGATGCCTCAAGTAATTGTGAGGACTCCCTGCGAATTGTTTACCTTGAGCACGCCTTGAATAACCCGAAGAGGCAGCAAGGGACAGTTCGGGAAAAAGGCATCTCTTTTGGCAAAATCCTATTCGAAACACCGGTAGAACTCAGAGCACCTTGTCCACCAGCTTTCTTGTATGTTTGGGTGGCTGAGTGGAGTGCTCCAAGGAGATCCGTTTTTTCACACTTCTCAGGAGCAGCACGGAGATCGCAGTGGAATTCTACGAGGCACAGAAGAAGCATTCTTTAGTGAAGTCGTGTTTTTTTTAGGTATAGAGATGTTCTATTCCCACACTCCTGCCAATAACTATTCATTAGTGCTTTGTTTGTTCAAATTGTTGATGATCAAACTGTCGTCAGTAGACGTGCAGGTACCACCAGTGTGCACACAGCCTGAAAGGTGCTATGCAATTTTGAGGGCAACAATAGTAGATATTGCCTCCAAATAAAGACCCCTGGCTCAAACCTTTGTCAGACTTCTCTTTTGGATTCTTTTGGCACGCCAAAAGCAGGATGTTCACCTTTTGTGGAGACTGAAGCAAGTCTTGTTCATGGGGGTATATACGGTAGGTTTTTTCTTGTTTTTCCTGGCAAGTCTGACCGAGGGCAAAACACCTTCTGGTGAACCGCACAGCATTTTGTCGCTTGAGATGGCCGAACCAACTGGGTTGGACATTGACCGCATACAAAGTGGACCAAGGTTACCACCAAGGTTGATCTTTCTATTGAACGTTTCAGAAGGGTGTCTTAGAAGAAGTGCTGGCGCCAGATGGAAACACCGCAAGCAGATGAACAAGAGCCTCAAAAGCTTGTGACTCAACCCCCAGATGGGACGCTGAAGATCAGCACACTAGGAGGTTGTCTGATCTTGTCCACTTCTAGGAGGTTGTCTTTTCGACATGTGAGGAGGAACCACACGAACCAATCATGAAGCTTTTTACGTGCCAGCCCTCACAGTCATGTTTTTCTTCTAAAGCCTCCCTTCGAATTAGGTCCGGTGTTTTCAGTCGGCCTCAGTAGACTTGCTGAAAGCAAGTGCTGTGAGTCCACACGAGGTTTGTCAGGGTGAACACTGATGGACTTTCCCTAATTCCCACCATCGACCCTCCGGCAAATTTTGTTCCATGCAATACACGTCGGAGGGGTCAGCAGGCGCTTTCCCGTGCTGGGACCGCTGGGAGGCGCTAGGCTGCTGCAGAGATGAGCGGCGGCCCTTGACCAAGACTTTGCACAGCCACTCGGTGGCCCGTGTGTGGTTTGTACCTGAAGAGAGGCCAAGCAGGAGAAGGTGCCTGTTGTGATGAGCAAAGTTTGTTCGACAGACGAATCACAAAGGCCATGAGGGAGAGATTGCCAACGTGGCAGGTACTCAAGATCAGGACCAAGGCAGTGATGTTGATACCCTAAGAATCCTTGGGCTGTCCATGGCAGGGGTCGGACCCTCCATGGCAGGGGTCCGGGGCCTCAAAACCCTATCTGTTTGAGGGCCCGGATTCTTAGGGTAGAGTAATTTAATGTAATTTACCAGTAGACTTGACGAGTTGCGAAGGTGGGAGAAAATTGGTGTAGTGAAGGATAGACTACTCACCAACCAGCCTTTTGGCTGGCGCTCCTTGCTCCAGTTTGATGCGCACACTTCTCTTTTTACTCCTTCGTGAATGTGTTTTGTGCTTCAGAGTTCGCATCTGCAAATCAGTCTATGCGTAGTCATAGGAATTCGAACATGTTCTCACCTGGGTGGAGGGAATTGCAATGAATGAACGATTGTGTTTGGATTTGAACCTCAACCCATCTAGCCCCTGCACGGCCATAGTCCTGTGCGTTTGCCGCTGCAACTGCTCCATCAAAGCCAGTGGTGGTGTTTTACAAAGGCCCAATGCCCGTTCATGACGTCTGGCTGAGCTGCTCCGAAGAAGCCCTCCGTCTCCGAAAATCGTTTCGAAGCAGCTCCCCTGCCGCCTTCGCGGCCTTCGCCTGGCCAGGCAATTGTGGCGCGCTGACGCAGTTCCACACGCCTTCTCCAGAGAATGAAGCCTACATCGCAGGCATTTTTTTCGGGTACGAGAAGAGACCAGGAAGACGAGAGCGTGACCGAACGGGCCAAGCATCGATGCTTGGGTGGCTGGAAGAGCGTGAACTCAGGGTGGTTGTGTGGTTTGACTTCTTGAACTAAATGGAGGGCCTGCCAAATCGTTACTTTGGGTTTTGGAAGATGAAGAGTTCCTCTACTGGGTGGTGTTTCAGTTTCTATGCACATTTCTGGGAGGGTTGGTGTTGTTTCACCAGCAGTTCCACTCCCCAGTCGAGTCTGAAAGGCGCAGAAGTAATCCCTTCCACCAAGCCCAAGTGGAGCTGCCTGAAATGGGGGCGTGGCCGTGTTGGTGGTGATCGTGGTGTCCAGCTTGAGGGTTTACCTAATTGGACAGCATGCCCTGCAAAACCTTTGAGTGCACTGTAGTAAGTAATAATGTCCTGCACAGGGATGACACGCACACATGATAAGACCTGTCATCTTTCCTCATGAGCACTCCGCTACACAGTGGCTTCAAGATATAAAAGCAACGCGGCTGTTTGTGTCATGGTAGTGGAGCTCTTCACAGCCCCTCACAGGGGATGCTGCTGCCAAGTCTTCTAGCATGCATAGCCATGATGGCCACGTGCATCCGGGAGGAGCGTCATGTGGATGAAGGTGGCCTGGCATGAGGCCTCAACCAGGACCTCATGACTCAAAGCAGATGACCATAGAAGGCGTCATCGTGGATGATCATGGAGGTGACCCAGATGGCAGGCTTGGAAGAAGTCCACAAGGACAGAAAGAAACGACATCCGTCCGAGAACATGTTGGTCAAACGTGATGGTGCTGAAGGAGATGAGAATTTCCAGAAGGTTGGAGCAGAAGGTTGAATATGTGACCGTGTGCAAGATCTTCAAGGGAGTAAGCCCAGCAATGAGCCTGTCTGCCAATGGTCGCTATACTGGATCAGTTTGACCAGCAACGGCAAGAAGCAGATCATCACCGTTGCCATTGCCAAGAATATGTGCGGAATGTTCCTTGTCGAGTTCTTTGACCAGCTTGTGAAGGTCAACACGTTGATGCAGGACGCCATGAGCCTGGACATGCGTTTGCATGCATGAACAAGAACCATGATAGGGCAGCCGTGATTTTTACCCAAGCAGAAACCTTCCTGATGAAAGTTGGAGGCAGCATCGGTGCTTGTGACAGCTAATTAGGCGGATCAAGGTCAAGAGCGTGACAGTGGGTGAGGCATGGATGTGTGGTTGATAGCTTTGTTGTTGACCATCGGTGTGAGTCACTTGAGCCTAGCCCCTTCCTCTACATGTCGAGTTGGGAAAGCTCTAGGAAGTCATCAACCTTTCCAGTGTTAGAGAGGAGCAATGAGTTATTTCATGCTTTCTTTCCTTGGCCTTCTGCGTGCTTTGCGTTGCGTCTGCGCGCACGGAACAAAGAGCGACATGGGATGCAGTCAGACCGTCGCCCGGACGGGGCAGCTGAACAACGATCCAGCCCAAACAACCACCCGGCGCAATGACCGACACCCTCTGACCTCTACAAAAAGCATTCAAACTCCACCAAACTCAAACTCACCAACCCCGTGGAACAACTCGGCAATCGAGAACACTTCTCATCATGGTGGGATCAGAACGCCAAGTGAGAGGGTGGAGGAGTGGCAGCAGATCTACAAGCGCTTCGAGACCAAGGCGAGAGGGATGGACACGCAGCTTCGCCGCTCCGCTCCGCCTCCACGGCACGTCGCGCGTGGCTCGGAGTGCCTGTGGCTGGGCAGCAGGAGAGAAGTTGGATTCGGAATCCTGATGTTCAAAACTTCCCGGGAGCTCACAAGAACATAGGCCATATAGGAATATATATATATATAATATATATATATATATATATTTATTTTTTCTCCAGATTCATTGACGTGACAGGGGAGCATTGGTCTCCAGACATGCTGCGCTGGTTTTTGCAAGTGCTTGAAAAGTATTCTTGGGAGAACATCAGTGCACCAACGTCACCAGAGTTGATGAATCATGTTTAGCTGCAAAGCGTTGTTGTCGCCCTAGATGTTAACCTGCTTAACATTCAAGTTGTTCAAGGATGGTTCGAGGGAGATGATGTTTGGTGGGCCAGTAGGAGAACTCTTCGCAAGAAAATTGCGGAAACCTTCGTGGTATTTTTGACGCGCTATTCACTTTGTATAGGCAATTTTCTGACCCTCTTTTCTCAATAGCTTTTATTCCCCAAACAGTGTGGACACACTAGGGGTTCTTACGGTAGGTGAAAAGCAGCTGGTGCTTCGATCGCTGAAGCGTGCGGCCGTGAACGGATAATTCGCTATTTACAGTACATTCATGCCTCTCGACATCGTCCATGTGCATTTCGACGGCGCAGGCTCGCAGAATCTGGGTGTCTGCGGCGGGTGCTTCTAGCGACTGTGGTGCTTCAAAGTCGACTTTCGTGACAGGTGCATGGGATCGGAGCTGTTTTACTTCGAAGTGCAGTTTTCGTGGCAGGTGCAGCACTTCGGACATGTTGGTGATCGTCGAGAAGCTCAGATTTCGTGACAGGTGCAGTGAATTGTGACTTTTGGACATGTGGCCCGTTTGCAGATTTCGTGGCAGGCACAGCAATGTGTGACCCTCGATGCGCAGATTTCGTGACAGGTACAGCGCTTTGTGAACCTCGGAGTGCAGATTTCGTGGCAGGCGCAGCACTTGGTGAACCTCGAAGTGCAGATTTCGTGGCAGGCGCAGCACTTGGTGAACCTCGAAGTGCAGATTTGGTGGCAGGCGTAGCGCTTGGTGAACCTTGACGCGCAGATTTCGTGACAGGTACAGCGCTTCGTGAACCTCGAAGTGCGGTGCAGCACTTGGTGACCTCGAAGTGCACACTCACACTCGCGCTCACTCACACCCACTCTCCCACTTTCACTCACACACACGCACTCTCACTCTCACCCACACTCACTAACACCCACCTTCACCCTCACGCACGCTCACTCACACTCACACTCACTCTCACCCTCACTCTCACCCACACTCACTCTACAAAAGTGTTTTTAATATGAAAATTTTATTCACAGAGGTCCTTTCTTGTGAAATACACAGCTTCTTCATATAATCTTTAAGCAAATCATCATGCCCAAAGATCTGGGGGACAGCTTTTGAAATGCATGCTTCAAAGAATAAAAATACAGAAGTGATCAATCCCAAAAATCTAGGGAACAGCTTCTGGAATAAACACTTACAATGTGGAAGGCATTCTTAAATATAGAAATGGTTATTTCCAGAAATGAAAAGGTAAACTTTAAAGTAACTGCTTATATACATGCTTTTTAACTTTGGGCATGACTATCCTCAGAGACAAAGGAAAGCTTTTGGAAAACAGTCTTTCAAATATAGTTTTTATTGCAAAAAAACCCAGAGATGAAGAGGAACACAGTTGAATTAGCAGCTTCAAAATATTTGTTATAGAAGGGCTCAATCCAAAGATCTAGAGGAACATATTAGACATAGAAACTTTTTATACAAGGCCTTCTTAATATAGAAATGATTATTCCAAATATTCCTTGAACAAGTCTATCCGTCTACTCAAAAGAAGTGTCCTGACCTAGTTCCCAGCACCCACAGGGCAAGAAACCGCATGATTTACATCAGTTTGTATTAAAATCACACCCCCAGCAGCACCTGCTCTCTGGGATTAAATTGGGCTTGACCAAGAATCAAATTTCAATTGACCAAGAATTAAATTAGAATGAAAATGATTTCTAAATTCCATTTTACAAACTGAAAGTAGATTTGAATGGAGTTGTATAAATTGGAATTGGTTTCGCGTTTTTAGATCCACATTAGTATTGAGTTTGAACCAAAATTGAATTAGCGTGCGTGTAGAGTTGAATGAGAACTGAAATTAAATAGAATGAAATTACAATTGAATTAGGTATATATAGATATTGTTTTAAACAATCCATTTGTCAGACCAAAAGGGCCAAAACGCGATAGTTAGAAATATAGCACTATGAATAGAGTTTCTTCCTGCCGGTTATACGTAAGCAGGTGGAGCTTTGTCACGCGTGCGTGTTGTAGGTCTCTTTGAAGCTTCAGCTAGGATGGAGCCAGCTTGGCTCCAGAGACCATCCTTGATGGTTTGCTGGGTTTTTGTTCCTAACCTGTACAGGTTAGCGTTTGGTTCATGTTGTTGGAACAAAGGAACTCAGGCAGCTTCCATCCTGTCAAAGTCCTGCTCCTTCTCTTCAATCATGTTCATTCACTGACAAATCAT
>CAXAMN010015780.1:1006271-1017205 GCA_963970005.1 Durusdinium trenchii | reverse complement strand
AGACCACCAAGACCGGAACACCAAGACCACCAAGGCCACCAAGAGTAGACTGCCACAATCACCGCCAAGACCACCGACCACCAAGACACCAAGACCGGACCACCAAGGCCACCGAGCTCAAATGGAATGTACAAGTGGAAGGAGATCGTAGGCCCGACGGCATGGTGTTTTGAGAATCCAGTAGTGAAACCAAATCCGTTAAGAAAATCCAACGTGTGCAGAACAGAGGAAAATCAGTTAGTGGCACTCCGGAATGAGGATCGCTCACTTGCAACCTTCTCCAGATGTAATCTTGCGGGTTGTTCTGCTTGATGCACACGCACTTCACAGTCTTCATCCACCTAAGATTGGATGAACTCTAGAGGCATGATAGGTTGTGAACTGTTGTCAGCACTACATCAGCAATACATTACATGATAGACTTGAGAAAGTATTGATGTCATAAGGTTTCCGGTCATCGTATCCAAACTTACTGGTTTGTTTCCAGTGGAAGTTTTTGTTACTCCATATAAAAATTTGAGGCAGTGTGTGGTTAGTTGACATTACTAGTGGTGACTTGTGGGAGGTTGAACACTACTAACTTTGTATATAGCCAATTTTTCTGACGGCGCAAGTGGCGCAAACAGATGTGCAGGCGCGCTTTCCGCTCAACCTTAATCTTTGTTGCTCCGCCGTGTTCCGCTCGTGGGCGGACTCGCGGCACGTGCCGACGCGAGCGCCGACAGGGCGGCCCAACTTTGCTGGCCAGCAAGGTCAGCAAAGCGCCTCAAAAAGGCCTGCGGGTCGAAGAAACGGATCTGAAAGGAACTTTCCGGAGACTTCGGTGGCGCCAAAATTTGGTCGAACTGCGCTTCTAAGGGTCTACATTAGTTGCTTGATAATTAACTCTTCCCCTGTTCTTTTCGGAGATTTTGAGAAATTTCAGCGTGATCCCGGATCGATTCATTTTTGGGAGCAAACCAGAATGACTTAATGACAGGGGGTCAAATGTCCCACATGATATGATATTGTCACTTTTCGTGGCAGGCGCAGTACTTTGCGCGGGTTTTGAAGTGTGGAAGTGCGATTTTCGTGGCAGGCGCAGGGAGTTGTGAAGTTGCGAGGTGTGACGGAGGTGACATTTCGTGGCAGGCGCAGTACTATGTGCGCGTTAGACGTGTGGACGCGGAAAGTTTCGTGGCAGGTGCAGGGAATCGTGAGGTTGCGAGTCGTGGTGGAGGTGAATGTCGCTGTGACATTGGGATTGGCGCGTGGGCGGGTGTTGTTTGGAGGGGCTGGAATCGCGAAACTGCTTGGCAGGGCTGCTTGATGTGTGTGCTCCGATGGGTGTTTCCGCTTGACTTTTGGACTTTGACATGTGAGTTTTTGAGGAAGTCTCGTACGAAACGCTCGTTTTGGAAAGCCTCTCACCGGGACCGAAGCAGTTCGTGACGCAGCTAACCTGGGCTCAAGCCAGAGCTATACAAGCCAGATAGTGGGATCTCTTCGGTCCCACTCCAATCGCTCAGGCCCAGGCGCTTTGGGTGACGGTGTGGCGAGAGAAGCGCGAGGACAAGCCATTGTACCAGTTCCCACAGAAGAAGAGCAGGACCGTATGCTCCATGGTGTGGTAGCTGCATCCTTCAGCCAGTTCATAGCCATGTTAGGGGCTAAACAGCAGCCTTTGGAGGGGGCTGGAGGCATCAGAGTCATCGCAGCTTTCTCGCACGCTGACTCACTCAGAGGATCGGCTGGAGAAGTTTCTGGAGAAGCTTCTGCCCACGGTTGGAAACTTAGAATGCTTTGGTTTTAGTAGCTTTGGAGAGTGTTGAGGACG
The DNA here is from genome assembly GCA_963970005.1 of Durusdinium trenchii. Taxonomy (NCBI): domain Eukaryota; class Dinophyceae; order Suessiales; family Symbiodiniaceae; genus Durusdinium; species Durusdinium trenchii. Next base: position 1,015,389 of record CAXAMN010015780.1, on the reverse strand, counting down.
TTGAGGACGTTGGCGGAAGACCCCGCCGGATTCAACCACCAGCTCCGGACGGCAGTGTTCCCCGCCGGAACTCAACCACCAGTTCCGGACGGCAGTGTTCCCCGCCGGACCTCAACCGCCAATTCCGGACGGCAGTGTTCTCCGCCAGACCTCAACCGCGAGCCAGAAGATATGCAAGATAGAACGCCCGAAAGAATGCCGGAAAGAATGTCAGAAGATCTGCCAGATAGAATGTCAGAGAAGCAGAGAAACATGTCAGACAGAATGTTAACCAGAAGATATGCTAGAAAGAATGTCAGACACCATACTTAAAATACATGCCAACAAAGTTGTCAGATTGAAGTGTCATGGTGGGGCTCACGTGAAGTGAATTAATTTCGTCTCTTGCAAGACACCCACGTGCTACACTTGACCAATCGATTCTTCAGTGATTTCCATCTGGATGATCTGGTTTTCTTTGTTCTATTTTTTAATCCTACAATATTTACTGAAAAACGACAGGCCGGAACACCTAAGATCCAACGGCAAAAAGGACAACATCACCACGAAAGGACAGAAATGCAACATAGCCTGCTTGCCGAAATAAATTGGGTGATGTTGCCAACCCCAAGCCCTGGATTGCATTTGTACTATGTTGTTGTTAGTGCCGTTGTTTCCCTGTCTTTTTCCCTTTTTTTGTACTGTTCCTTTTTCTGCTCTTTGCTGCCTCTTTTCCTTCTTGTTGTATTTTGCCCGTTCTCGTTTTGCAAAATTGTGGCTATAAAAGTAACCACTTTTGAGCCCAAGCTCCCAGAAACCACTCCCCGTTGTAAATTTGTTGCACAATCTTTTCCTTTCCTGTTCCCCTGGCCTTCTTTTCCTTTTCCTGTTCCTTTTCTTCTCTTTCCTGCATTCCGTGACCTTTTTCTCATGTTCTTCCTTTCCCGCCTCGAGCGCGCTACTTTTGAGGGCCACTGCTAAAATCAATTGCAAATGAAATGCTAAAACATTTCATAGGCGCAAAGAGGCGCAAGTGCGAGCGCAAGGGCCTTTCAACATAACACCCTGCAACCATGGTTTAGAACAACCCCATATTAATATAGTTATATGTGTGTATATATATATAATATGTGAATTTGTTCACCACGCACTGGGTGCAGATGCTGGGCCTCAGCGTTGGCGTGGCACGATCCACGTAGCCTACGACAGCCCAGCAATGTTGGAGGCGGCGGCTCAGCGGTTGAGAACGCTGCAAGCTGAGGCTGGGCGGTTGAAAGTTATTGATAGTTCGAAAGGAACTCAACTCCCATATTCTTTGATGTTTGGCGCACTGTCCCTTTCTGTCCGTTCGTTGGTGGTCTTAGTTGTGACGTTGCTTTCTCCACGTGCTTGGTGATTTAGATTGTTGGAAGCTGGAGGTTGACCGGTAGGCACCAAGATATTTCACTGAGACTGTTGAGCTTTCATTGTTTCGCCACGGAAGATAATTCGGGCAGTTGACTGCCAATGGCCATGTGTTTTCTCCCCGTTTAATTGCTACCATAGAGGGAATATTTGATTCGCAAAGGACTGACCATGCGTGTCAATTCCCCAATCGGCTCTGCAATTTGGAATCATGGATGCCTGTATACCCGGTTGATTGACACCACTGAGAAGGTTCATGGAAGTGGAATGCACATGACCCGTCACAGAAGTGTCATTGGAAGGTCGCTGCAAACCTTAAAAACCGTTGTTTCTTGGGAACATTTGGCAACCCAGACGGTAAAAGACCTATAGACATACCGACAGTGGTCATTGCATCGCTATTATCCATTGGTGAAGGCTCATAAACATCTACCAGGACTTCACCTCGCAACGCTCCTTTACCGGCTTGACTACGACCATGGGTTGCAGGTAGATGTTCACTGGGTGACCAAGATGTCAACGATTTTTCCGGGTCTTCGCTCCGCCTTCACGACGAACCCAGAGGTCCCAGAGGTCCCCGACGTCGGAGATCCTAGAGGGTGCAGGACCTTCCAAGGCGCCCCCCAGGACATCCGGGGTTCCCAGTCCCCGCATTCCGACCTTCAGGAACGCTTTGCATCCACGGACCTGACGCTGGGCGAGTGGCAGGAGGATCTGCAGGAGACCGGGTGACGTCACTGCCACGTTTCAACCTTCCTTTCGGTCAGCTCTCAATGGCTGTGGGGTGGCTTGACTGGCACCGCTCGGTCGCGGGTACGCCGTGCCATGTCCCCGTAGCAACTCCTCCAGATGTTCGTATTCGTGGAGTGTGCAACTCAGTCACGTTATTGGCACACACATTTTACGCTTTGCTTATCGCGGACGTCAGGAGCAGAACATCTCTCTCTCCCATGAGGTGCTGCCCAAATTCGTTCCGCTTTGCACCAATGTTTTAGACATTTCACATATTGCTTAGAAGATGATCGGGCAAATGCAGGTGTTTTAATTCTTAGTCCTTTGCCCAGCTGGGTTTGCTCTTTTGTTATTCTAGTGGATCACAACATCAATCTATCACATCGCACACTGGAAAGAATCATCGGAAATGCCCACGAACTGCATCAACATTCCTACTGGATCTCAATACCAACTTCAATAGGGCTTGCATGGAATCTCTCCACCAAGCGAACGAAGTCAGCAGCGTCAGCAGAGTGAGTACTCGTTGTTTTCTTGGTTTTCTTCGGCCGCTTGTCGCCCGTGTCCGATGACGAAGCCCTCTCCAGGAGCTTTCAGTGCTGGGGCCTTATGGGAATCGCTTCCTCCTCCATGTGGCACCTGCGAAGCTGGACGCGCTGGGGCCGCGCTGCGGCGCGCGCCCGGGCAGTGAGAAGAGCCGATGCCTTGGGATGGATGCCTTGACCTTGGAGGCGGAAGACTGGGCCGATCCAGCGGTCCCCGAGCCATGGCATCCAACCTGGAAGAGGGAGCAAACCTTTCCGTGGAGTTGATTAGGAAGGGGTAAAGTAAGAACATGTGGTGTTTGGGCAAGGATATTACGAGGAACAGTAAAGATATTTGCAGTTGGGGCCTGGGGATTTCTCTCTCTCTCTCTCTCTCACACTCTCTTGGCTTCCTTTTTCCCGCAGGTGTAGCTTGCTTTGGCCCCTTCACTTTGAGTTGAAATCATTGGTTCTCGACAAAAACCTTAGCCCGCAGGTCGGCTGTGATAGTACGTGCAGAAACTTGCACACAGACCTACACAAGGGGCAAACGCAGAGGTTTTATCAACGACATCTGGACAGTGTTCAACTTTGAAAGGGCGTCGCACTCAACAGCCTGACCGACAATGCACACTTCCGGAGAACAACCTATTTACTTGAGACTCAGACCGAGGGAACGAACTTAATCAGGTAGGGAAGCTTGCCGTCTCTGAGCTGGGCCCGGTGGTCAGTTGAAATGCAATCTATTTGGCAGAGCCTTAACTCACGATCATCATTCAGTATTCGTCCGTGTTCGTTCATGGATACGTTTTGCCCCACTATAGAACCCATTCAGGTTCCATGAGGATCTTCCATGAGGATCTTCGTCGTGGCTTCCAAGCCGTTAGTGTGGAAATTGTTCAAAACTGGTTCCTGTTGCAACTGTCGCTGGATTCTCCCAGTGAACAGGACAGGTTTGGGGGAACGGTTCATTCGTGATCCTCGGATTTGCCCAGTGTTTCCTCAGATGGTGCAGGTCCCTGTCGGCACCGCGAAGAAAGCAGCTCTCTTTTACAAAGAGGTGCCGCTTTCGCCAATGTGCTGCCGTGTTGGTTGAGGGGTTTCGGCTCTTCAAATCGTGCATTGAAGAGTTGTTGGTGATGAGATTTGCAGCACCTCTCTTCTAAGATCTTCTAGCAGTTTGCAAATGACGTGCTTCGCCTAACTTTTGGCTGAAGTGCAGTTCGCCCGTTGGTGGATGTACCCTCAATGAAGCCATGCACCTGGCGCCTTGATGAATCATCATCGAATCCACTCGCCAAACGGTCCGGGTCGAGTTTTTTCCCATTCGGTCCCCAGGTGTCGAGGCTTCTGCAACAGCGTCTCAGCGTCGTGGTTTCTTTGTCACCTTGTTTTTCGCACAGTAAGTAACGCCCAGGTGGTATGTTTGCTAGGGAGTCCGCCCGGAGTCAGCCCATTGAACATTAGTTGTTGTTGTAGAATGGGTGATACAGCATGCTAGTTCCGCGTCTTTCGTGAAGGGGTTCGGGGCTTTACCGCACCCAGATTGGAGGGCAAAGTCCAAGGACCATGGCATGTCATCACCACGTGTGACGTGACGCAGGGTCGGACGCCCGCCAACGAATGGGCATGGCGAATCCCAGGAACCCGCGAAAAGCCAATGGAATGTGACCCGAGAAACCCAGGAATACGTGAACAAATGGAACCTCAGGTGCCCAATGGATCCTAGCGTGTGCTTCAGATCCATGGTGCGACCGACCCCGCTTTTCGGGAGTATGGTGAGCCCGTCTCAGTGCCATGGCAAATTATTCCCGTCTCTTCCGTCGCAAGGTCCTCGGCTGCGCCGTGCGCGACGTGGACGGCTGCGCCGACGGCTGCGCCGTGCTGGCGGGGCCTGGCCTGGCGCAGGAACTGCGGTTTCAGGAGAGCTGAGTATGTGGAGACGCGATTTCTGATGTAGACCAAGAGCGGGAGGGGCAAAGGCGCCACTGTGGTCTTAATTACGTCATGTCTAGATACAAATAGACACACTCTTCACTTGGCCTGACTTCGTCATGGAACCCATGTGTTTCTTCCTTCTCGAAGAAACATATTCGGCGTGTTTTGCGTGGACCTTCCGAGCGTTTTCTTTTTTCTCCAGGGTGGAGGTCCGACGTTTTTTGGGGGAATTTGGCCAAGTCTCCTCATTTTTTCATTCCGAGGGAGCAAAGGATGATGAAGAATTTCAGGATGATGACATTCTTCGATGTTGCTCATGGCATGGACTGCAAGCCAGGCCATGCGCTGTACCTCATGGTGAATAGGACGCCCAAATTCCACCAAGTGTTGTAGTAATATGGCCAACTGTTGGACTTTCCTTGTGCAGCTGGGGATCAAAATCGGGACACGTGGGTTGTTGTGGCTGCGAGAGCTCTAGTATCGGAGCATCATGTGGGTCACAGGATGTCACAGGTGATTCCGCTTCCAGAAGTGCTGTGACACAGATGCTTAGGTTTGCAAGTTGCTAACCCTATCTACGCAAACACTGGACCCTTTCTTTGTGACAGCGATTGGGGGCTACTGGAGAAGCTGGACCCTTTCTCGAAAGCAGTGGGCTTCGCGCTGCCCGTGTCCTCTGCGACTTGGCCAGGAGGTCGAAGGCTGTTCTGGAAAAGAGTCTTTTGGCTGAATTGGTACTGTACAGTGTACCATCCAAACAAGGTGAAAGGATCTATGCTTTGATGCGCAGTACTTTTTTGGGTGGGTACTCCAGGAGCTCTGCCGGGTGGCAGCACAACTCTGCCTCGTTGACAGAACGGAATTGGGACATGTAGACGGGTCCGAACACTTGCACATGAAGAGGCATAGACACCCCTTTTGAGTGGAAAGACCGGCACATGCTTAAAACCATGATTAGTCCGGGAGGTGCTTATTGGAATGCATAAGCTGTGTGTTTTGTTCTCCACTGCACTCACTGTTTTGGAGCTTGAATCGCAGGGCCGACATGGTGCACAGTGAACCACTTGGCACTGCTCGACCAAAGAACACCTCGTGTGAGGCATGTGGTTATATATATGGACTCGGATTTTTCTCCACGTACATAGACTTTTGGCTGTTATTTCCCCCATTGGGAGTGCGGGTTGGACAGCTAGCCCGGTTTATGTCTCTACAGTGTAGAGAGCAAGGAAACAGTCTGATTGGTGGGGGATGAATAGACAGATCCAGATGAGTCAAGGCCAAGGTCAAGTTTCAAAGAACAGGCATCCGTAAAGCCAATGTACAACCAAACCGAAGAAGTCCCGATTTTGCTTATAACTCATAACAGCTGTTAAGGCCATGTCCTCTACCTTCGCCCCACGACAAGGACCCCATGGTACCGGTAAAGAAACACCCGGTGCCCCGGAGCCCCTGCGCTCCCCAGGGTTGGGGAGCACATGGCCATCTATGTGAACGACTTCGAAGGTTGCTTCCAACGCCTCCTCGAGCGAGGCGCGGAGATCAAGCCAAACCTCAAACACCAACACCATTAGGGCCGGGGGGGGCGGTTCCGAGAGAAAGCGATCCACGGGAGGAGCCGTTCTTCGGTTCTCCCTGGTTCGGTGGGTCAACTTGGCCAAACCGGGGTCGTTGGCGGTTTGAACGACAGGACCAGTGACGCCTGTCCTGCCACTCGCGTGACGCGTCACGTCCTCGCAGGCTTGGTCTGGGTGAACCCACGTTTCGTCCACTTGGATAAGTCAACCACCCTGGAGGAGGCGGGCGTTCTCAGGGCGTTGACGACATGCATCGAGGTCACGTGATCCATGGTAGCCGGTCAAGCCGCTTAGAAGAACATGGTGTAACAGACTCTACCAGTGAAACAGTCCATCAGCTCCTTTCGAAGCGGCCAAGAATACGCCGAGAAGAAGAGCGCGGAGCCTTGACGCAGTTCCGCACGCATGAGTTCCCCGCGCAGGTGTTGCTTCGGAAGGTGGTGTTCCACCCCCCCAAAGCGATCGAACAGACGCCGTGTGCTTCTTAGTCGGTCCACCAGACGTGGCTGTGAAGCTCATGGCGCTCTGGATCACCAGGGTAGTGTAGAGTCATCCTATTCATAAAGGCACTCAATTGAAATGGAACTTATGGGCATATGGGGAGTGTATTCATATGGGGTGTTTGTTCAAATGGAACATATGCAGACTCATCCTATTTGACAAAGCACTCTTCATATGGGGAGCGGTCTTCATCAAGACTTTGCGGTCGACCGGTCGCGCAGGCGGGACGGGGGTCGGGTCGGGTCGGGTCCGCTACGGGGTCGGGCCGATGCGGAAAGAGCTGCGGTCCCAGCGTCAGGCTTTGCACTACAGCTGCTTTCGTTTCAAGGATGTGGTGGCCGGGGTGCCCAGGCGCCCAGATGACGGCAGGCAGCTGTTGACGACCAGGTACCAACCACAGGTGTTTGGGCGGGTGTTGCTGTTGTTAGTAAGCTTCAGCGGAAAGAACGGCGAATCAATCACCTGCCGAGCATGGGTGAGGTTGAAACGGAACAAGCCAACCGCCAACGGGTGTCACCATGTTCTACCACAGCATTGGCTAGTTTCATGGGCGGACTGTTCAATGAATCCCCTTCCCGCGCGGTCTTTTTCGGATGTGGGGACCGTTTCTCCAGGCTTTGCTTTTCTGCTGCGAAAGTTGCTCACAAATATATCGAATTCTCCCAGCCTGGTCAGATTCCCTTTCAAGGATGAACCGGTTTTGTTCAACACAAGCTGGCTTTGACGAAATCGACCCATGTCCCTCAAAGTGTTGTTTTTTTGGGAACTCAGATAATATGTTATGTTTTTTCTCAAGAGGGAAAAGCAAAGGAATGAAGCGAGTTGGTCAACAATGCGATTGGTAACGGGTAAACCTCGAATCACGCCGTTTGTGGTGTGATGATGTGGCCTGTTTTTTGTCACTTTGGGGTTAGGAACAGGAGAATTGTTTGGGTCGAGCAAATTGTAGGGTTTGGCGGATGAGCAACTTTTGCCAGACGTGACAATGATTTCCACGGAAGTTCACCCCCTAAATCCCGTATTTGGCAAGTTCAAAAGACGGGAATCTGCCCCCGTTAACGGCATGTAGGCGCTATATCACCGGGAAAACAGTGCTTGGTGGCGTTTGACTTTGTCAAATTTGTCGAGGATGAAACTGGTTCCAAGCTTTTCGAGCTGGAGCACGAAGTACCTTGGCATGACCGCGAGTTCGGGATGTTGGAGCGACATCGGAATGCGAAGACCGATGGGAACGATGGGCAGTGATGAGGCGAGGCAGTTGCACTTTCAATTTTGCTTCAGAACCCTAGACGTTGACATGACTGTCTATGGTGAACCAAACGAATCCCACTCCAGCGCTAGCTGTTTCTTGTTGGAGTGGGATTCGTTTGGTTCACCATAGACAGTCATACCATGTCAACGTCTAGGGTTTCTCCCATTTCACCCACGTCGTTGAACCACCCATTTCACCAATCTCACAGGAGTCACACTGTCGAAGTCCATGGCTTCAGACCATTGGTCGGGTGACCATTATACTGTTGATACTGGTTCAGACTCATGTAGTGGATGGGTCAATGGGTGATATATGGGTCACGCGTACACGTTTGTTTGGATGATCAGCAGGTCAACAAGGCCCCCATCCTGTTTCAGGTGGCGCAAATCATGCAAATTGCTTTCGCAGTTTCGCAAAGAATGGCTACCATCGTGAGATGTCAATACTTTAACTGAACGTCCGCCCTTTCTTCACCACCTTGTCCGGGCCTTGTGTGTGTGTGTGTGTCTGTGTGTGTGGGTTTCTTCTTTGGCTTATTTATTGTTAGTTCCTTTCTTTCATAAGTTGTCTTCCTACATCCAAGATTCTAGAATGCTATTTAAAGTGAAGGAATAAGATAATACACTAAAGACTTCAACAACCAAAGACATGTAGATGAAATAAATGAAATAGACTGAGAAAACAACTATAACATCAACCAATGAATTTCATGGAATCTGCTTCACCTATCTTTTGTGGTTTTTGACATTGCCTTCATAAACTAAATAATGACCATACGATCCTTTCTTTTTTCCTATCACTAAATCCCATAAGCACCCATAACATCAATTTTCTTTCATCTCTGTGTCTGGTTCCTTCTTTCCAGGCAATCTCAGGATGTTGTGTCCTTGTCCAGGCCTTGTCCTGGTCTGTATGTCCCTGCTTGACCACGAGAAAGGGCACGAGGGGAATGACTCACAACGGGGTGATGCAGGGGGCACCAGGGGCAGTGGATGAAACACAGGGGGAACGAAGGGGCAGTGGATAAAACACAGGGGGCACCAGGGGGCAGTGGATGAAAGACAGGGGGCACGAGGGGGCAGTGGATGAAACACAGGGGTCACCAGGGGGCAGTGGATGAAAGACAGGGGGCACGAGGGGGCAGTGGATGAAACACAGGGGGCACCAGGGCCAGTGGATGAAACACAGGGGGCACCAGGGGGCAGTGGATGAAA
>CAXAMN010015780.1:1004383-1006171 GCA_963970005.1 Durusdinium trenchii | reverse complement strand
GGGGCAGTGGATGAAACACAGGGGGCACCAGGGGCCAGTGGATGAAACACAGGGGGCACCAGGGGGCAGTGGATGAAACACAGTCTGGGCATTTTCAGAGCCAAGCGGAAGGGTGGTGCACAGAGGTTGGAGACGTTGGTTGGAGCGCCCTGTTGGAGGGTGGCCCGGCGGCTGGGCCGAGTTTCTGTTTGGACGTCGCCGGTGCGTCTCGTTTCCTCATGCGTTCCGGATAGGCCGGCTAGGGGGGCCCAACGATTGGACATGTTTGGAGCTGTTTGGACGGAATTTCCTGCTCGTCAAAGTTTTTGGCCAAAAGGCAATGATGTCCCTACCAAACATGTAAACGGTCCCTAATTTGGCTCCATTTTGCAATCCTTCAACAACATTACCACACGAAAAGTGTTCAATTCAGCTACTTAGCGACTTTGTGGTTCCTGCTTCTGACGTGGGTCCATGGCCATGGATGGCCATCCATGGCCTACGGATGGTTGATAAATTCAACGCAGGCAGAGGGAGGATAGCATGTGATGGCTCCAGAATCTCAGCCCATGTTCCTAAACAAATGCAAAAAATGTATAAATATAATGCATTTGCATTAAGCAAGTTAAACTCGCCTTGGGCAGTGCCTCTTTGAAGCTGTAGATGCCCAGAGAAACTTGGGCTTTTGAGGACGGATCATGATCCAACCTTCCTTTCATGTTCAACTTGTGAGGTCGTCCTTGGCTTCCAACAGCGCGTCGCGCGGAAAACCCGCGCAAGACCGATCATTTGCTTGAGATGAACGGGATAGCTATCCCAGGTGGTACACGTGTTGCAGTGGGGGTTGTCAGGGGAGTAGAGAAAAGTATACCGTTCCATAATGCAGGCTATCCTGTTCGACAAGAAATTTGGCTCCTTAATTTGATGTAACTCAACCTCGCCGAGAAACAAATTCCTCGACCTACACAAAATACAAACAAACAAACGAACAACGAACGAACGAACGAACGAACCAACGAACCAACGAACCAACGAACCAACGAACCAACCAACCAACCAACCAACGAACCAACGAACCAACGAACACCCTAGCAAAAATGCAAAAATAATAAGTCATTCCAACAAAAAACAATGCCTACCCTCAGAATTCAGACCCTTCTCCAATGGAAAGGGGTAAGTCGGAAGTGCGACCCTTTGCCTCCGGGCAGTCGCGGGCTCGATGGTCGGGTGAGCCGCACTCGTAACAGAGCTTGGCATCTTTCCCGATTCCCTTCGATCGTGGGTCGAAGGCCGTCTTCGTGCTTTCCTTTGCGGTGGATCGTCGCTCCGTGAGCTTCACCTCGGGGAACCGCCCTGAAAAGATCGTCATGTCGGAGTACTCAGTTCCCTCGCAGGCTCGAGCCCAATTGCGTTCGGCAAATTCCACCAAATCGCTCAGGATCTGCACGGCGTCGCCTTCCGGCACGCACTCCAGGCTTCCCCATCCCTCCACAGCAACCACGGGTTCGTTGCGTGTCCGGGCCAGTGAGCACCACATCGAAAACTGCTTCAAATTGAAGAAGCGATTGTGGTGACACACAAACGACTCGTCCTCGATTGACAAGGCTTCGGTCGGGTCCCGAGCCCATCATAACCATCATCATCCACTCGCGCCCTGGTAATAGGATAGACCCAAGTGACGGATGGGGTACTGTGGTCTTTTGACTTCAAGTTTGTGGCCTTTTTGGGAGCCGGCGAAATGCCCAGGATGGGTGGCTGAAAGTCGCCCTGAGGGGCATGCAGCGTTCGACCGCCAGGGTCGAAAGGACG
>CAXAMN010015780.1:949383-1001883 GCA_963970005.1 Durusdinium trenchii | reverse complement strand
AAGGGGAGGCATAGGGGCCACGAAGGTGTACAGGCCTTCGGAGTGTGTCCTGCTTGGCCGCACAATGGGCCCTGTTTTCTGCACCTTGTCCGGGCCTGTCTTGGTCGTCTAAAGCCGTGCATCCACCGAGCGAGCCGGGGGCCCGTTGAACGTGTTTGCCCAGGTCCGGAGCACCAGCCACAAAAGTTGGCCCTTGGCCGGAGCATGACTGTCCACGCTTCGAGTGACTATGGGTGAATTTCCCCCGCACCCAAGCAATGATAACTACTTTGGTTCCGGGTTCTTTTGCAACTTTCATCCTGGGTGAGGGGGACAACCTACGTCACGATGGCAAAGAACACGTCGAGACCCGAACCAGTCGCAGAACGGAATCGCTTCGGAGAAAGGGCTGCTTGATGAGCAGTCGTGAGACTGCACAAGGGCGGTGGTGGAACGATTGGTGCTTGCAAGAGTCGGTGCTAAAACACAAAACCTGCGCGGAACACAACCAACCTGCACATTGTGGACACAAAGGACAAGGGTGTTTGACACCTACCATTCCCATTGTTTCTCGAGTGTTGTTTGAAGCCATTGACCACTATGATCCCTTATATGGCATGGAAATATGTGACCATATGCTTATGGTCACGCTTTAGAGTGTTTGGAAAGATACCTAATGATCGATTGGAGAAGTCACGCTAGTAACCTCGTCGGGTCGCAGAATTGTAGGAAGTGGTGTCCTCCTAGTTTGTTTAGAAAACGTGTTTTTCTTTTAGCGCCATCCTTTCCCTTGGCAAAAGACACCTGTGTATTTGCGGAAAATGCAGACAAGGCAGCACTGGCCTTTACTCAACTGTGCTTGGTACACGACAAAAAAAGGGATGAAATCCGAGGACCATCACCAAGATATATCCCTGTGGTTTCGCTGGGAAGGATGACCATCCCCATGTAATCATTGTTGACCGCATCACATTTGCCCCTGTTCATAAACAAGCTTCCTTTGTCCTAATAAAGCGGAACAGTGCGGGGGGGTTATTCTCATGGGGGTGGCTCGAACGTTCATGAGAATGGCGTGCCAAAAGTTCAAGGTATTACAATACTGTATAGGACAGCTGAAGAGATGTTTTTGGAACCTAAAGGATGGGTTGTAGACTCTAGAATCACAGATGATGTATCATAAATTCATTGCCCGCCATGCACACCCTAGTCAGGGTCTCGTACAGATCTCCGTGACCTTCTTTGGTTGTGGCAGGACTTTGACTTGGCTCCGCACCGAAGCGCCATCTCCTTGCAGTTGAATGAGCCAGGGTGCCCTGTTTGACGTCGACCATGCGAGCCGCGTCGGTTCATGATATGCATAAGAACGCAGAAGTTGTGGAAAGTCACCGATGTTCTGCTATCGCTTGGTGATTTTGTGCTCTATGGTGGTTGGCTAGGCGAGTTGTTGCAGTTCGGTGGACACTGCAGCGTCAACGGTGAGCTCTTGCGTGAGTTGTTTGTGAATGATACCACCCTCAATGCCAGCGCTAGTACCTACCAGTGCCAAAGAACTTTAGTATGCAACCAAAGGTATCTGGGATCATCCCTGTGGTCAGAATCTTTGTTGTGACTGACCAACTTCCTATATCTTCCTATCATTTTTCCAAAAGGAATATAAAAGGAATATGAAACATGATCCACAAAGGTATGCATAATTGCCAAATTATACATATAAAGATATATGTGTATTATGATATGTGTCTATGTCGTCAGTGTTCATGGAATTTGTTCGCTCGACCCCCGGCCCTTCCCGTGCCAGGCTGAAAAGCCCCCGCTGACTGGAGAAAAGGGCGGACACTCCACTGCCACGGGTCGTTCCGCAGATCGTTCCCGGTGCCCGGACGGTTCCAACGATCGCTGTGCGTGGATCTGGTCGGAGGGTTTCCGGTGACGACGGTGGAGACGGTGGAGACGGCGACAGCATGAACAGCCATGGAACTATTTGGAATTGCTTGACATGCAAATCTTGGAGTTGGGCCGGCGAAGGTCAAAGCACCACAGGCTCCGGTGCCAGTGACAGTCATGTTTTTCGCAGTGTCATTGGCCACATCCACGTTCTTGGCCAGCGTTGTTGGCTTGGACATTTTAGCTACAAGGAGGCAAGACCAGGAATTTTGAGCAAGAGGTGCCACTCCAAGCACAGTTAGATACATATGTTCAACCTCATGCGCTCAACGTTTCTACATCTAAGATGTCTATCTAGTATGTAAACATATGGGCAGACCTCGCATCGCGCCAAGCTGCAGCGCGCACAAAGTGGAAGATCCTTGACCGGCCGTTCGGCGCTCTTCCGCCCGCGTGACCAGTGCGCCGGACGCAGCGCGAGCGACGTGGGAGCGGCGCGAGCGACGTGGGAGCGGCACGCCGCTTGGGAGCGACCGGAGGGAAGTCGAGCAGGTGGTGGTTCTGTGGTTTTTTTCAAGGAAAGCACACCACCTTTTTGGGTTTCAAAGGCACAGAAGGCCGTTTGGGAAGATGCACCATACCCTGACCTACCCTGTGAGCTACTTTGAAAAGCATCCTCATTGAGTAGAGCACTGGGACACAGGGGGAGTATTTCCCTTTCATTCGACAGTGGGATATAGTAGGATTGGCAAGGGACCCCCCATGTATTTTGTCCAGTTCTGCTAGAGCAATTGCACCCGTTACCCTTGTCATTTGGTTCATTTGGAACCTCTCACCTCCAAATATGAAGTTTGGGGCTCCTTTTGAGACCAGGCCGTTAAGTATCTTGCGCAAAAACGCATGCATGCCTTTCCTCGAAACTAGCCTGGTTGCTATGTTGCTTGCAGTGTTCAGGCAATGGAGAACTGGCCGGGCTCTGAGATGTATGACACATCAAGATTATGTGAAGAATATGATTTGATGTAGCAAAGAGCCGCAATCCACCATGTGACTACGTCCGGAACCATTCCGACTCCGCTCCTACCTTGCAGAGAGTTGGGCGTCGGGGACAGTGACAGAGCTGGGCTCATCTTTGTCGTTGTTCCAATAGGACGGAGTGAGAAGCACATCTCCTGCTAGTCTTTGTTTCTGAGAAAGCAGACATCGAGGATGGTGACATTTGCGAGTTTCATGTCGAACGAATCGGGTGTGACAGCAACTCACATTCGCCGTGGTTTCCATGCTTTTTCAGATGTGGGGATCGGTCCGGTCAACACCATGTTCGCCCAACCCGGTAGGTATCCTGGTGTTGCCCTGACCCCTGTGGTCCACTGAGGGAGATGTCGCAGCCAGCTGAGTGCGGCAGCCCAGCTGGTGGGATGTCCTTGCTATTGGTGGTCTACATAGATGGTTACTGCTTCCGAGACATACTTAGATAGTATTGACTTTTCATGACTTTTCTATCTACCTAGCGCTTCCAACGGGTGCCCTGTTTGGAGACCTGTAAGTAGGGAAAGGTTGTCTATTGGACACCCAGACAGAATGACCCTGGTACTGTATGTTCTTTCCAGGAATCGCACCCACCAAGTCCCTACTTTTTCCGTTGGACGTCTCGAGAACTTCTTCTCCCTGGCACGTTGCACGTGTCACCGGTGCCCGGGTCTCCGCTTACCCCTGCGGGTCGAAGCCGGGTCGACGTCAGGGCGACGCAGACGGTGCAAGTGACCCAGACCCAAGTCTTCAATCCGCCGGGAGGGCCCAGCAACGGAGGTCGCCCGCGCCGCGATTTCGCCGGACGCGAGAAGCGAGCGAGGATGGGTCCGGCCATGGTGGAAAGCGGAAGTGAATTCTACGGGAACTGGGATCCACTGGGATTCTGCTGGCAAAAGTGGGTGAAGTCGAACTGAAGCGTGCAACTATGATGACTATCATGACATCGAGCAGGACAGTAGACATGGAATCCTCTTTGAGGTGAAGATGAAAAACCGACTTTGCAGGAGGTGTATATTTTTGACGCAGCATTTATTTTTGCAGTCCAGATTCCCTTGTTATTTAAACAGTTGTTGTTGCCTTGACAGGAGGTTGAGCAGAGTTTCTGCAGGCAGAAGTGAAGAGCTGCAGCTATCAATGCATGAGCAGCAACAACCTGGTCCATCTCAGGAATTCGCAGCCAGTAGAAGTGGCGCCGGAACCAGTCCTGGCCGGGCCGCCGAGAAACCTGATGGGTTCAGTTCTGAGTTCCAGCCTTGAAGTTCAACGATTTCTGGAGTTCAAAGAAGCTTGGCGATGCCAAGCGACTCCACGGTTGTGGCTTTCTGGAAACCCCCAGACCGAAATGAGGAAACGGACATGGGTGTTAGGGTGTGTTTCATGGGCCTCTCTGAACAGCGTTGGATCTGTAGGAACAGTAGGAACCAAGCAGTCCTGACCGAGAAAAGCGTGTTTCAGCGACGCTAAGTGGTGGATCAGATTGGAAACCTAACCCGGGCAGATCTGATCCACCCACTTAGTCTCAGTGAGTGTTGAAGTTGCACTTGCCTGGTGCAAGATTCCAGGACGAGCAGCTGTGGGGGAACCAGTTCGTCCCATTCCCCGACACCTGAAGGGCGAGCAAGCCTGTCTCGGTGCACTCACCCTGCTCGGGTGGAAGAAGAGAAACACTGGTGAAATGGCTTTTGAAAGGCGGCCCAGATCTAGAACATCATGATCCCCCTGGGCGCGATACAGCGTTGGATTTGGCTCGACGGTTGTTACGTGTTTCAAGCAAGGTTGCAAGAAAGGTTGACCGGTTGACCGGCCGTGACAATTGGTGAAGGGACCCGCTATAGTATATTAGGCAGCTAGTAAGATTAGTTGTTTCATTTCGGATGGGTGCCCCAGCTGCAGGGAAGCTCAACATTGAAGCCTCCAAGTCAACCTTTGGAAGACGGTTTTCCTCTACAAGCCGGTCATGTTTTCAGGTTCCATTTGTGTGGTCCATGATTCACACATTTGGAAGGAGTGGATGGGATTGCTGGGTGGAACTGGTTTGTAGCAGTTCTGTGGATGTGTGAGCAAGCCAAAACAGCGGAGTCGGTTGGCATCGCCCTCCCAGTCATGTCCTTTTCATTTCGAGGGATTTCCAGACCGTGGCAAAAGACCCGCTTCTGTCCAAGAGTAGACACAAGAGCGACCGGCCTCCCTGTGGGAATCAATGCATCTTAGACAGGAACTCACGCACTGATTCGTTCGTCGGGCATTTTTGCTGTCACATAAATTCACAGTGAGGTGGCTATCGCTGGGGCAGATCCTCACGAGTTCAAGTTTACGGAAGAGATCAAGGAGGCACGGGTTGCAGCGTTAAAACGCATGGTGGAGCAGCACTGAGTTGGCGTGGTTGGAGTTACAAGTTGCAGGTGGATCTGCAAATCAGCGACAAAGATCCACACTGGTTGTCTAAAGTCGGGGGGTTGCCATGGCGATGTGCGATCCACGAGGCAAACATGAGCAGAGCAGATCTTTTTTTTGGAGAGAAATGGGATACAAACCAAAGCAGTGTTTTGCAAACCAAAGCCTTTCACACATTCAGTTGGTTCAGTTTTTTGATGCGCCACCTTTATTTTCGACAAAAGACTCCGGACCACCACGTCGAAATCGACATCGACTGGCAACAAGAACATGGAAGATCTATGTGATTTTGCGAGGGTAAAGAGGGGGACAGAGAGGGAGCAGAGCAGGGTTTGATACCGGCTCCAAGGTGCAGAGTAACATGATAATTGAAGAGCCCTCTTCCATGGAGTAATGGTTTCAAGTCTGTTCAACGAAGGGTAGCAGTAGGGGACTGCTTCCAGCCTGCCACAATGGCAAACTTAAATAACATAGTAACATCATAGAGATTTCCGTCCTTCTTCAGTAAGTTACACAACATCCTGCTTGCTCACCTTCGTCTTGCAAATGGTGCCAGGCAGTGGTGACCTCCCTCAAAAAAGATTGACCATGATTCCATGATCAATTTCCGGGAAAATCCTGCAGTCGAAGTGGAAGTTTGGACTTCGTCCCATTTGCAGAAAGTTCCCTGAACCCCATTTGGACCTGGCCACGGGGTCCGGTTTCAGAGGTTCGATGGCGACCCCAAGATGTCTTAGACAGATAGGGGATGATGATATAGGTCCCATTTTATTAATCACCCAACTTGGACATTTCACGAAAGGTAGCGTGAGCTACCTGAGTTCTCCTTGCTTTAGCAAAAATGTATTATATACAATCAGGAGTTGGGATTGTGCACCCCCTCCTCTCTCAAGTTTCCATTGTCTATGACAGAGTGTTTTCCGACCCCAAGATGTCTTTGACCTTCTAAGAAGGTGTTTGGGGTGGGTGCCAGGAGGGTCCAGTCATACCTTCTGAGGAGGCACGGCTGGAGCCCTAGGGTACATATATTATATAGAACCCCCTAGAAACCTCGTTCTAAAAGACATATCGGGGGATATGCCATCTACTTTGAAACTCATGTATGTCAAAAGAACTCTGTTCTATAGTTATATGTTAGATGTTGTGTTATATGGTACAAAGACCATATAAACCCATATATGTGATGTATATATGACATAATATATATATATATATATACACCAGATATCACCAAATAAACCATATAAACCCATATATATTATTTTTTTGTATGTATATACAAACTACCTGCCATTCTACTTTGAACACGCTGTACTTGTTCGACCGCGCATCCGGACTGTCCCCATGAGGTCTTCGTTGGGCGGCATCCGGACTGCCAGGTGAAGGTGAGGGTCCGGGCGGCATCCGCCGAGGAGAAACCGGGACACGGGGGCTTCGTGGGGGTGGACGTCATGCATCTTGGACCCTTCAAGACAGAGAAAACACAGGGAAGTTTAAGACAAAGATAGGAAATTGGGAAGTTTCATGCTTGGCAGGTGTTTTGATTCTACAGGACATCTGGAGGACATATTGAAGTTTCATACCCCGATATAGAGGTTTTCCTGTAGATCTGACAAATCCCATGGTCGGTGATGGCTTTCGTAATGCTTTTGACAGGTGTTGACTTCTTTTGTTGCGCGGACACATGAGTTCATTCAGCAAATTCCCCAAGAGATGCAGCATCACATCCACCCATGAAAAGCAAAAGGTCCACTAAGTCACTAAGTGGATGGTGGATTCTGATGTCTATGTGTGTTTGTGCCGCTGATGCCGGTTTCTATGAGTCAGTGGACTTGGAGCTGTGCTATGCTCCTCCTTATGGCTCAGCTAGTGACCCAGTCAACTTTGCTGTCGGGCAACAGTTTCATGAAAGGATCCTAAAAGTGCATCGTGTCAATCATCTTTAAATATGAGCTGCTCAATACACATGACAGCCGAAAGAGCTGCCAAATGAAATGGAAGGGGAAGTCAGAACAGGGAGGACATCACAAACAAACCAAGAACAGATGAAATCAAGCAACCACCCAATGGTCCAGTGACTTAAAAAAAACCTGGATGTATATAGCAGGCCCCAATTATACATAATTATACTATTAGACGTTTTTTGAAGCACTGAGACCTAACTTTAAACGAACCTACAATATGTTTAGACGTATCTTACTTTAAGATCATCTCCTGGAAGAGCCAATACCTACCAGCATGCGTGGCTTGGCAGCGGTGTCACTTCAGCGTTCACCCATGTCCAGCACTTCTGATTGCACTTTCTCTTGGCCAGGCCAGTGACAAGCACGTCTCGACCAAACACCTTCGCATCTACCGGGATGAGAAGCAGCGTTTCTTCCTGGAGGCCGTTTCCGACGTGCCAAGTGGCCAAGCGGCGTTGACGGACATGCAATGGGGCGAAACGCAGGGCGAACGCGTGGGGGAAACTTGGACTTGAATCGATCATCCCAGGGGCGTTGAGAAACTCCACTTCCGGATTGTTCCAGGGAGTGTCCAACTGACCTGTATAATATTTTCTTTATTGAATCTATATGGCCACCATATATGATTGATCCAGGGAGTGTTATGCTCGTTTCTGTGCTGACCACTCTCCCACATCGCAGCCGCGCCTGTCGCGTGCGGACTGGTCAAGGTCACATAGATCGTCGGACCCGGGCGACCCGGGTGACCTAAGGAGAAGGGTTCGGTCTCGGAACTCGCACCCCGTGGCGGTCAGGAACTGGGCATCTCCTGCTTCATCAACAATCAGATGGTAAAGAACCGACCCGAACCCGCGAGGGCCGCGCGGGGAGACCAGTGCGTTGAAACCGTTTGAAGCAAGCTGAAGGAGTATGAGCATTTCTGAGAATGTTGAGTGGTCCCCAGTTGAATCACTTTTTGTTGGACAAGTTGCCCATGGGAAGCTGATTCTTTTGGGTTCTTGTACACTCCAAAATGGGACATAGGAAGTTGTTGAGCTATAGCCACAGATGAACTGATACCTCTTGGTCCATGAGGACATGATGTCACCCTACTGATTTGAACTCGTATTCACCCACCATAGCCCACCACGGTTTCACAGATCGGAATCATATGGAATCATTGCCCCCGCACAGATATTGTACAGTGCTTCAGGGTTCAGCTTGTGCTTCTCTGTTTGTGCCGTTTGGCAGCCTGTTAGCATGTTCAGCAATTAAACCCATGCTAACCGTTTGAAGTTCAAGCCCAAGATGGATTGAACAGTGAATCACGCGTATATCGGAAACCAGACAATATTTGTTTGTTTTGCTCGGTGTGTCTGGCTGACACACGCTGGTTCCACCAAAGCCACCACCCCGAACGCGCCGATTTTTGCCGCAGGAAACATGAGCATCGGGCCCTTCGTCATGGCGCGAGGGGCGCTGGTGGGAGGGTCATACCATCACGGTGGTCTTGCCATCGTTTGAATAACATTTTGTGATGTTTAGGACTATAGACTATAGCAATAGAAGAAGATCAACTTTCCTTCTAAATAAGGCCCTCTTTAAAGAGGCCCTTATTTTCAGCAGTTTCTGTTCATTTTATCAATTTCCACTCCGAACTACTCATGGGAAAGCCTATTCTGTCACCAATGTGACTCTTGGTCACCAGGGATGGTCCAAGCTTCTTCTGACACCAATGAGAGCTTACAGAGTAAATTTGTGTCAACCATTCTATGGTTTAGTGTCAACCAAGTCACACTAATGAAAGCACAGTAGCAAATTAGCGTCAACTATTTACACACAAACTTGTCCATATCTTGAACGACATGTATTTACCACATTTACCTTGCGTCGCAGCTTGGCCGTCAATCGTTGCAGCATAAAACGCCTTTTGCTCGAGTGCCAAATATCTAGTATATATTAAATATAGGTTGGGGCGGTTGCGCATGTCCGAAAGTTCATGGATCGTATCCTGGAGGGCCTACCTTTAAGGTTCTTTGTTGGTTCTGTCCAAGGCGTTTGGCATTTGTCCAACTTCCAATCTAACAGGGTTGATTTGGTCGGAGTGGTTCTGTTCTTCCTTGGTTCAGTCCGGGTCAACCGAACTGCGCATTGCGCAGCAACAGCGGCAGCACCAGTGCCGCCTTCCTCCTGCTTCCTTGTGCAGACCTCCTTCCACTCCTCCTTTGCGCGGAAAGACTTCTTCCAGGATTCTCACGGCAGTGTTGCGAGTTGGACGAAGGTGACAGAAATAATTGAAAGAACTCAGGTTAGAACAAGGTCAGAACATACTCCCTAGGGCTGCAAGTGCCTCTGTCAGAACATACTGTCAGATGTCAGAACGCATCCGCGTGCCCGCGCGTCCGCCGACGCTCGGACAAAATCATGGGCAAGCGACGCGTTTTGGTCAGTCGTCACCAACAGGCTACCAGTAGACTAAGCAACAGTCCTTTCAGCGTCAAATCTTGGTGGATGAAGAACCAAGAAGCACCTCTCCCCCTTTTCTCTTGGTCAAGCCATCTCCAGTCCCGGGTGGATTTTCCTATGGTTCATCGCCCATCGTTGGACAAAACGCCCGTCGCCTTCGCAGGCGATGCCATCATCATCGCGGAAAAACCGAGCGCCGAGAAGCCCTTCGCCTCGCTGATCTTCCGCGCGCCGGCGCAGCGGACGGCCGCTGGGCAGCGGTGTCTCCGGGCGGTTCGGAGCGGCGTTTCGGAGCCACCTCGGCAGGCTGTGTGATGAGGGAGCAAGCTGGGGGCAAAGTTTGGGAATGTTCGAACGTTTGGTACATATCCGATTTGGGTTACTGGGTATGGTTGTAGCTGGTTGTGGTAATGTAGTAGCATGGTGTCTATGGTAATGATCAGTCCATTTGCTGCTAACTAGCCCGTGCCTACGTCTCTTCTTACAATGAAGCATGTGTTCCGCGCCCTGAGCGCTGAAAAGGAGGGCAACTAAAGTTTCTAACACATGGAAAGCAACGAACACCAGGGCCGCCGAACTGGTTCCAATTGTACACTGGTCACTTGCAACAGTTGGGACCTTGTCGAGTTTTGAAGTTGTGGTTCCTTCTTGGTCCTTCAATGTTCCCGTGTACAGGGAGGTGCGCGGTTCTTTTTGGAGTCTCTTAGCTACAATGTCGGAGCTTCCGGAAGTCGTTTCTTGGAGGAAGAACCAACTGCAGCGTGTCGCTGTTTGTTCAGAACCTTTGTGAGTGAGAATTTAAGGATCCTTGGACGCTCCTTAGAAGGGGTCGAACCCTCTATAACAAGGGTGTATACCCGCAAAACCCTTGTTTTTGAGGGTGGGGATCCTTAGAGCTCCCAGAAACATGTCCAACCTTTGTTGGGTTTGCGGGATGGCCAGACCGATTCCCACCGGCGGTGGGCAGTTGTCCCGATTTCGGTTGCGGCTCACCTGACCGGGACCGAAGCGAGTTGAGGGTTCCTCTCGGCTCGATCGACTCCGTGCGGGACGAACGTTCGTCCCCCAAGTCATCGACTGAGTCGATGTCATTGTACCCGACTGAGATGGCACATGTCAGCCGATGTCATTTGTTTCTATGTCGATGTCGATGTTCAAGGTTTTGGTCCTATTTGTTTGCCTTCCTGGACGGTCAACGGAGTGATCGGGAGTGATGGTCGAAACGAAGGCACACCCCATGGGACGCTCCGGTCCGGACTGGCTCCAACCCCGAGTCCGACTCGCTGGTGGGACCGGGCGCGACGGGTGAGACGGGGTGAGACGGGGTTCGGTTCACGTCAAATCTGAGGTCTTAGCCCAGAAGAGTTCTGAGTGTCCCTTGGCTGCTTGAGACCTGGCGCGTTTGGGCCTCACCAGGTTCCTAAGAGAAGAAGAGGTTTTTCTCTCCTCTTCGATGTTCAAAACCGAAGGTCAAACAGTGGGAACTGACCTATTCCAAGGAGGACTGCCTGACCGATTCGCAAGAAAAGGGGCTGCCTCTCTTTCTTGAACGTTTTGCCTCGCACCTGGTCGCACTTTGTCGCACCAGTTCCGGCACTTCGAAGGCACTGGCACCTCCCCTGCGCGCGCCGAAGGAGGCATTGGACGCTTTGGGGTCGTCGGTCGGACGAGGCGTGGCATACGTAACGTTCAAGCAGTCGACCCTGAAGTGATAGCACGCGAGGCCTGCTTGTGGAGCTGTTGACGTTCATATGGAATGAATTGATGATGGTCCTTCAACCCAAATACAAAGGTTTTTGGAGGGCTTAGAATCCCCCACCAATTCCATTCAATTGGCTTCCCAAATTCAGCAGATGCCAAAACAATAGCAAACCTGTTCAGCAGTCTTTTGTTCAAAGGGTCGTTAAGTTCCCTAGCTGGTGTTGTTTTTTTGTTGCTTTTTTTGTGAAACCTGTTTGCTTTTTGTATTGTCATTCGAAGTGTGTTTTTTGAGGTGCCAGCTTGTCCCGGCTAAGGCTTTACTTGATGCCCTCTCCACGCATGAGCGTTGTAGGTGTTTTTCCTGCCCTTCCGGCGATGTTCTTTTGTTGGATTGTGCTCGAGTGTTGCGGACGTTGTTTTTCTGTAGGCATTGATATTTGCAACATGTAGCAAAGCATTGTTTGAGAAGTCACGACCAGGGGAACGACACATATCATGCACCCATGGTCGCCAGCTTCAAGGGAAAATGCAAGGCTTTTTGAAAGGCATCTTCTTCTGTTCAAAACGGTGGGAAATGACATGAAAGCATCACCCTTGTTGACAAAGAGCATCAGATACACTCCGAAATCATCCATGGAAGTGGACGGCAGCACCTGTTGGGTCTTTGTCCATTTCAAGAGGGGCCATTGTCCACGTCCACGTCCGATGCTTTCGGGTTAGTACCAGTGATCCAACCTTGGATGCTCTTTTGACGTTCCCAGACAGAGCATCCATGGGGACTGGAAGAGTGAAGTTATACAGGTTTACCCCCACTGAATGAAGGGCCGTGGCTGGACTTGAGACGGACGTCGCGCGGTTTTCAGATTTACCCCATGAAAATGACGGTGGCGTCGGCGTAACTATTCCAGTCCTGTTCGCCTGGTTTGGCTATCATCAGGCAGTGAGGCGGTCGTTCGGGAGCCCAGATGGTGGCAGGGGAGGTAGGGGAAGAGCGGGCATGCGACACGAGGCATCCAAGTGTTCTATGTCGGGCTTTTTGTTTTTCCATATGTTTTTCCTCCTTTTTGTCTGTGCAGTCTTTGTTGGTGTTTTTGGTGGATTCACACCCGGTCTCTTTCACACGCGGAAGTGGAAAGGACCTGGTTTCCATCGAACGGCCTGCTGCATTTGGGAGGGTACAACCGTACAACCCACATGGACCCTTTGGTGGATCAATCGGTCATTGACGCTCTGGTGGATCAGGGTCGTGCCAGTATGTTGTGTCACCGAGACCTTGCAGGGCCGAGAGAATTGTAGAGCGGCCAGTTTTTGTTTTCCCAACATGTTGTGGTATTCTGTGCACCGTTTCTCTCTTCGATGCTTCGGTGATTCGAGATGTTGATGCGCGATCATAACGGGCAAGGATCACTTTGGGAAGAAAGGCTTTTCGGCCATGTTTTGATGGGATTCGGTAGGGCCACACTTGGCATCGCCAGTTTGGTTGCGTAGCGCATCGCCGGTCTGAGGAGAACTTGAAGCAAGGGGTCACGGAAGAATGGGCCACTGGGCATTTGTTGGGCGTGAAGGTCGGAGTTGGCAGGCGGAGGAGGAATCTCTGCAGATGTTCTGATAGAAACAGCCTGTTTGTACAGGAAAAGATATCCAAGGTCTATTTTGTTCACTTCCATATGTTAGTGGGTCGAAGGGTAGTCTTTGTGGTTGAAGATGCTGAAACAACCAGAGGCTCTCCACTTTGACACCCGCGTCACCCAGGCAGCTACTTGCCACTGCTTTGCGCACGCGAGAAAACAAGTCGTTGAACAAGGTTCAGCAGATCCAAAGAGAACAATAGAGGTGAAGTGACCGTAAATAGGATCCGTCACCTTGGGTACCTATATATGGGATAGCCGAAGAGTCGGGCTCTGAAAGCCTTTTGTAGGGCTACCGGTCACTGGTGGTAGAAGAGTGTGGCGAGCCATCGAACTTGCTACAATGGCCGAAGCCTGGTCTTGTAGAAACCGCGGAAACAACTTCACGTGCTCCAGCAAAAACACCTTCCAGGAGGTCAGCCACTGAACTTGAAGCACTTTGGTGTGCTCTGAGAACCTGAGAAATTCGATGAAATTCTTGGATTGTTTGATCTTGGGAGAGACAGAACGCAGGTCGAAACCGCAAGTCGACGTCGGCTGCGAACGGCCCGACGTCGGCTGCCACAGCAAGACGGACGATCCCCCCGGACCTTCCTGTGCGCCGGTTGAGCGCGCGCGTTGAAACGGCGCGCGCTTCAACCGCACGGGACGACCGGTGGCCACATGTGGCCACGTCCGGTGTGGACGAAGCTCGCTCGCGTGGAGGTCAAGAAGCACTGGGATGTTCGGGAGCCCCGGGAGTTGGCCGCGCAGCGTGGAGGAGACGAGGGAGGAGGTCGGGTAGGGAGAGTTTGACGGATTTTCCACCCACTGAGATGAAACTGTCTACCCCGAGACAAGGCTATTCGAGTCACTGGGGCCTTAGGAAAATGTTAGATCAAAGAGTACGTGTTCCTCCAGATGCACAGAACACTGATCGATCGAGCCCTTCCTGGAAAGGAACTTGCAAGCTCTTAGGTTGGAGGCCATCGCTACTAGGTGGAGGCCATCGCTTCTAGGTTGGAGGCCACTACTACTAGTAACAAAAAGCGGCCCACTTCTGTGAAAAAGATGGGCGCTGCTGTCTGCGGCTGAGATCAGCTACGAGCTGGGCAGCGGGAACTTCAGTGAGGTCCGCTTGGGCATTGAAGTGGAGCAGGCGCTCAGACGCTTCGAAACACCGCCCCTCCGCTCGGCCAAGCGGGGCAAGACGAACGCAGCGCCACGTTCGCTGCGCCTCACGTGCGCCTGGTCCACCCATGGGGCATATAGTCATGGCGTCAATTCAATCGGACGGGGCATGGTATGGAATCGGTGTCAATTCAATCCTGGTGTTGTGAAACTCTTTGTTCGATGCAACATATTCGATGCTGGGATACTTGAATGACGAGTCGTTTCCAAAGGGCAACTAGTGACATAGCCATTTTGGTCTTTGGGTGCTAGCTTTCATAACTCTTCTTTTGAGGATGTGCAGACCATACTAGTGCCTATTGAGAGAAGATATTCATGTTTGGGACAGATGTCCCGTACAATCATCCCTTTTGGGGAGTTTGACACATGAAGTAGTGAAGGTGATTCTGGAGTTTTAGAAGTCACCATGGGTGGGTCAAGCAGTGATGAAGCAAAACCAAAACAAGTGAGTTTGCAGGGCATGTCAGGGGCTTTTTGCTGGACCAACAGAGGTTCTTCAGAACCCGACTGTTCAACTCTCCCAGTTCGGTGCCCCAGGTGACAGGTCCGAGAAGGCACTTAACCTCTGTTAGGATCCAGTATGATCCAGTCATCGCCTCACATCTAGTCATCACGGACAACGTTCAGGGCGGAGTAGGGATGGTTGCGTCGAACGTATGCCTTCCTTGGCGCCAGGGAAAGAGGTATGCCATGAAGATGGTGGAACTTTGGCTGAGAAGCTCCCATGCCGTTCTTATTCCCGAATGCGTAGCGAAGGGTTCTCGTTTGACTCTAAGGCGCTGCCATTGGGGGAAGCTTTTGGAGAGGGTTTCGGATGGAAACGTGACGTGTCAGATTCGTGTGAAATAGCGTGGACCGTGTGGAAATGTAAGATGTGGAAGTGCGGAGGATGATTTCACTGCGCAGGCGCAGCGTTTTGTGAGATCGGCAGTTTTCTGCGCAGTTCCATTAGGATTAGCGTTTGGAGAGTGGTGCTTTTGGGGTGTTGGATGTGGCTGTGCCAATTGGGGCTTGCGTTTCAGGGTGTTGCATCGAAGCTCTGTTTTGGTGACAAGTCCCAGCTGAAATGGCGACTTTTGTGGATGGGAGTGTGCTCAGAACGGGTCGAAATCATTCCAAACGTGTGGTGCGGTGCAAACTTTGTTGAACCTCACATGATATGATATGGTCACTTTTCGTGGCAGGCGCAGTACTTTGTGCGGGCTTTGAGGCATGGAAGTGCGATTTTCGTGATGGGAAGAGAGAATCGGCGAGCAATGCGCTGAAAGAGAGGTAGAAAGGAGACCACTTGTGACTCACCCGGTGAAGTGACGATAGAAACTAATCTAAGTTGGGGCATTTGGGGTTGTTGCCTTTTAGATTTGGGGATGTTGGTTTTTGCACATATTTGTGCTTTTTGTATTGAAAGTTAATTTGGGGTTGCTCCCTACTGGCATTCTCAAAACTCAAGCGTTTTAGAAAAAGTTTGGTGGCACCATTCCATCTAAAAATTGCAGAAAGTGGAACAAGACAGCACAACAGCATCAAACACACCCCCAGACAATATTCACCCACCAGACCTTTTCACTGAACAAACCAACACAATTGTTGGTACAGTGCAAACGGCTGCCAGGCTTGAGTTGCAGAGGGTCAAGCAGTCAACCCGCAACATCTGGGACCCAGACTTTGGAATCTTCAGCAAGCTGGCTGGCAGCAAAACCGCCGCCCAGACTTACTGAGTACTCCAAAGCTGGCTCCCAAGAGTGCGGGCAAGACTGACTGCACAGCTCCAGAAAACAAGCTGGCCGAGCCTGCAACTGGACAAAGCAACACCACCACACCAGACCCACCCACAAGCCATCAAAGGCGAGAGCACACTTTTCCACACACCACAATGAGTCCACTGTGTTGTGTCCCCCTGGCCAGCCTGTGCCGTCAAAGCCACTTCAAAGTATCGGTGTTATTTGAAACACAGTTGGTCAGACCAAAAAACACAGGCCAGCCACAAAGCACTTCTCAAAGTGCAAACCTTTCAGGCTGCAGCGGCTTCAAATTTCAGAGCACGGCCACCTTCCAACGCAGAGTCAATCTGCCAGATCACAACTGGCCGAATTGGGCTCAGACCGTTCACGGTCCAGCGGACCATCCACACCACAGCACTTGGTTTGGTGCTCCAAAAGTGGCATGGCATAGTCAAAGCACCCATCACTTGAGTGGCTGATGCAACGGCGCCCTCAGTGTTCTCACCAAGCTGGCCTGCTTTTGGCTTGAACACGACTTTGTGGTCCTGCAAGGGTCTTGTGCAGCACCGACTAGCCCAAAAAAAAGGAAACAGACAAGACTCATCAGGCCGAGCCTGCTGCAAAGTGAAGGTGTCCTCACCAGGCTTCTCTTGCATGGTGTGGTAACACACTGATGCAGCACCAGTGGACGCCTTCTTGGCGCGGATGGCCTCAGCCAAGCTCAGAACCTTATTGTCCAGCATAACCAGGTCCGAAGCGTCCTTCAAGTCAAACGCAATCTCGGCTTCAGCATCAAAAGGTGATGTGGTAGCACTCACTTCGCGGAATTTCCCCTCTCCAAACCCACAACAGAGAGAGTGCATGGCAATGTGGACCTGACAGGCCCCAAAGCAGGCAGCACACAGCCCGCCCATCTCAGAACAATGAAAACATCATAACATCTGTGATTAATTGAGGCAAACGGCAGGTGTGTCTGCAGGGTTCACAAGTGCCACCACAGATCCGGTTCGCACGGACAAGAATGGAGGGGCGCCAGAAGATTTGATGCTTTGCAAAATCACCTGGCCAGCCAGCACATCAAAAACGGTCTGGATAGTTTGGGCAAGCTTTGATAATTTGCTATCTGCCCAGCCTTTCGAGTTTCCACCCCAGTCAGCTCATCCACAGCAACAGGGGCAACACCCTTTCGAGCACGCTTGGCTGAATCGGTTGCCTCCGATGTCCCAGCACGCTTGGTGCCTGGGCCGGTTCGGTTGGCTTCCTTGTAGTCGGCCACAGTGCCATACTGCTCAGTCAGGTCATCAACAAACTTGCGGAAGCGCTCACCAAAGGTTTCATGTTGGTAATACAAACGGATCAAGTCCTCGGGAACCCCTGGAACCACAGCAATGCCATCAGCATCCTCGCAGGGCGAGAACATGCACTGTGCACGAAAGAACATGCACTCAGTCACACCTTCGCAAAGATGAGCTTCTTCATTGGAGGAAGATCAGGTAGAGGCTCCAAAGTCTGCGCAGGGCATTCAGGCCCCATCCTGCAAGCAACAAATGAAGGAAGACAGCGCAGAAGAACCAAAACAAGTAGAAACAGCATGCAGCCAGCCAGAATGGCTGCCAGTCCCAGGTTGCCTGCCAGACCCAGAAAGGCTGGCTGGCGCCAAGGCTGGCAGCCAAACTAGCAAACAAACAAGAACACATTTAATGCAGGAAGTGTAAAGAACATTGCAGAAAGTGCAAAGTGCAAGACAACAAGCATGCATTTTCTGCCTCACGGTGAGTCCTAGCTAGCAGCCGAAGGCTTGGACAACAACTTTGCTTTGGGCTTTGGCTCACCCAACTCAAAAAACTTCCGGTCAAATTCATCCCGAAAGTGACGGAGGTGTTTGGCAGGTTCATCAGAACTCTTGGCCCTCTTGGCCTCCACCTTGGGATGCTCATCAGGCTCACAGGTAGCTTTGGCCTCCACCCTGGGAAGCTCATCAGGCTCGCAGGTAGCCATGGCCTCAACAAATTTTTCTGGGCTAAGCTTCGGCTGCTTCACTGGCGTCTCCACCAACTTGAAGTCCTGCAGCCCACCATGAGGGTCTGGTGGCAAAAATGGCTCCAAGGAGTCAGCCGGGCTGGTAGGGCTGTCTTGCGCTGGCTCCGTCTTTCCTTGAGAAGTGTGGAGGGCCATCTTCTTCTCACGTTTCTTCTCACGGCGTTTTTTCTCACGCAGCCACTTCTTGTCCATCATGGTGCGAAGCTTCCTCTCCTTCTCCGTCTTTGGTTCCCATCGAGGTGCCT
Organism: Durusdinium trenchii; assembly: GCA_963970005.1. Classification (NCBI taxonomy): domain Eukaryota; class Dinophyceae; order Suessiales; family Symbiodiniaceae; genus Durusdinium; species Durusdinium trenchii. Next base: position 983,680 of record CAXAMN010015780.1, on the reverse strand, counting down.
GCGGCATGGCGCCCACAAAGCCGCTGGCTGGGTCTAGTGCCGGTGGTTTGAGCCACAAGGAGCAAGTGGCAGGAATGGCTTTGATGAGATTGCCTGTGACCCTCCAGAGTTTCATGTGCAACTTTCAGTCCTCGTGTGCCCTGGCACGACCAACTTGTCCTCCACAAACCTGGCAGCCAAGATGTCCACACTGATGGTCTTGAACCAATCCGCCGCATTGTCATCAGGCCACATGCATGTGTAATGCATGCTCACATTGGCGCTCTGCTGCGCGTCCACGAATCCCTGACAGACCGATGGAAGGGAGCAAACATTACAAACATGTATTTTGCCAAGGGTGTGCCTCAAAGAAGTTGCCAACACCTGGAAAAAGGTCCAGGAAATCCAAGGCAGATTGATTTCCGAAGTTCACTCCATCCTCAAACTCAGCACAGTTGACATTCCACAACATGGCCGACCATAGCAAATGTAACCCATTCAACGATGAATGCAAGCCAAAACTCAATCAAAAGAGTTAGAACCTTGGAGGCAGCAGGCCCCCCAATCTGGGCACTCTTGGCCGCACCGCGGACACCGCCATCAGCAGCAGTCGTTGAAGGCAAGGCAGATGCATTGCAGTCTTCAATGGTGCGCATATCTTTGCTGGCCATTTGCTTGACCGATTCGGTACGGCCATATGTGAGCACCCCACTCTTTTTCCAAAAGTAGTCTTTGCCCACCACAGCTGCTGGCATCAAAACACGCCCAGGATATGTGAGAGGCCGATCATCCCGAGCATCCTTGCACAGAAAACAACAATCAGCAAAACAAATTTCCTTTCGATTTCAATTGTCATTTCTCAAAAACTCAGCCCTGGGCACACTTTTCCTTGAAAGTCAAGAACCACTGGCGGTCACAATGCGCTCCAGTATTGGCCAAGTATTGCATGATGGTGGATTCCTCTTTCCAGACACCGTTCTTGGTATAGCTAAAAACAGGTGTCAACACAAGGCCAATGCCCTTGATGGAATCGGAAAGGACATATTGGCTCATGTGCATGGCTGCATGGAGTGGGTTCACACCAACCAATGCCGGAGCGGTGCAGTTGAGCAAGATGACCGGGACCTGACCCAAAAGAGTGGGACATTGTGTGTCAAACAAATCGACCTGCAGGTTAACCGATGGCAAATGACAATTTTCATTCACAGAGCAAGCTGAGTGGCAATGCCATCGGTGGAAATTCCCAATTGCCGTGCACGAGATACGCGCTCCTCCTTGTAGGCTGTGATGGCTGCTGCTCCAGGTTCATGAGTTTGCCACACCAGATTGCTCACCTCATTGACTGTTAGTCAGGGGTTCCCAGAACACCTTGAATTACACATTACCAGAACACCTTCAAGGTACCACCAGGTCACATGAACATCAAAGTAAGCTTCAGCAGCATCACGGGCCCCCTCAATGGACTTGCCTTTCCATTCCTGAATTTTCCGGGCTCTATTGGCCTGCGCATTGGCCACCTTCTGCTGGTACACCAGGAAGGATTGCAAGTCAAAATCAAGCTCCCCCATCACAAGTTCAAAGGCCTGGGACTGAATCTGCTGTTGTTTGGCCTCCATCAAATCCACAGCCGCAGCGGACGCATGGTGAGCATGGTCAGGCCCCTTGTTCTTGCCATGTCGGTCCAGCAGTTCCTTTAAGCCTCAGCAGTTGGCAAACTTGACAGTCACTCCCTCAAATGGCAAAAACACACAAAAAAACACAAAACGTGTCTACAAGCCACGTCCATTCAAGCCCACAGTGCGTGCAAGAATCTAGGGTTGTCGCGCACAGTGTACTTGGGATCCTTGGCCATCACAGCATTGTTCAACTCCATCAAGACAGAGGGGTCACCATTCTGAATCCGCTTCCACCACCTCAGAGAGACACAGAGCTAGAACTGATAAAAATTTATCACAGACGCAACAAATACCTTCACTCAGCAAAAGTTGAGGCGACGGCTGTTCACACACAACAGTTTCCATCTGGGGCGCAGAGGTCATCAGATCAGCATAGAGCCCAGCGGCCAAGCAACCTATTAAAACCAAGCAGTTTCAAAACCACTATCTCAACTGCATTTAATTCGACACTTCAATGAGACCAGGAGCATTGCTCAAGGAGTTGTTCACCCTCAGCCTTGTTGGGTTTCTTGCGATGCTTGTCTGGAATGTTGTCCCACTTGGCACCAGTGCACTGGATCCACAAGGTCAAAGATTCCTTGGTCACGCGACCCCAATTTCCACCCCAAGGACTTTGTTTGGGAATCTTGGCAGTCTTGAAGGTGGCTCCAATTTGCAACTTCTTGCTGGCCAGCATGGCTTCGCTGTAGGGAGAATCTCAGTTGGACCATGGCCAAGTCACGCACTGGCATGGTAAACGTGGTTTTTACACTGGTGAAAACATACAAACGAAGCAAAAACACACAAGTCATCAATGAGCAGCTGTTCATGCCACGCTCACTGATATAAGCAAATAATGCAGATCGGCATTCTGGGTTCATGTCCAATAAATTTTTCACTGTCATGAACTTCTCACCGACCACACGGTCACCTTTGGCCGCAGTCGAGTTCCAAGCAGTGATGATGGCCTGCGAATCACTTACTCCAGTTCGGGCCAACTCCATGAGGGCATTCACCCAGGTGACAGCACTTGGAGCAGTGCGGACTTGCCCTTTGGTCGCAACGCGCAGGTTGTAAAACCTGAGTAGATACAATTTTCATGAAACAGGCGCGAGCCAGACCAGACAGTGGCCAAAGAACAATTCTTCCTTCCGATCATTCAGCTTCACAGCAAAGGCGAACACGCGTTGGAGACTGCGATGCAAATCTTTGTCCACCTTCGCAGCCACACAGACCAAAGAAACATCGAAACATCTGAACAGAACTTTCAATGAACTTCAACAGAACTTTCTTGGCACACCAATGGGTGCCTCTTGGACAGCTGCATTCTTTTGGTGAATCACAGCCAGAACAGCCAAGGTTGTCACTACCCGCAACTGACCCTTCAAATAGACCAACTCTCCATGGCCAATAGTCTGGTCCCGGGAACAAGACGCCTCAGATTGAGTCGGTGGGCCGGTTCCATTTCTTTAGCTTCACTCTGCACATTGATCCATCTTGCAACCAAAAAACTGGAATCCGAAGCCGCACTGGTTCATCCCCACTGGTAAAGCCATATGCCAGCAGCTTACCGATAAAGCCATGACTCTTGTCCAGCTCAGGAGGTCCAGTAAGGCCCGCTTCACTGGAAAATGAAAAACACCAGACAGGGATAGCAGTGCCAGCTCCATTTTCACAGTTGGGTTCTACTACGGGAATGTCCCCAAACTGGCGAGCATAGAGCACTGTAGGGTCTTCACCAATCTCGTGGGAAATCCATGTGTAGAAAGCCTTTCGGTCACTGTCTGCAGGGTACATGGCCTGCAAGTATTGACGAGGCCCTCCAAAACCTGCCACACAAATAACAGACAAAAAACAAAAAGAAAGAAGGCCCATGACTTGGAAGAAGAAGTGGAACCCCACACGCATGCCTTTGATGGCGGTGTACATGGTGGAGTGCAGTCGATCCTTCTTCTCTTGAGGGCTGCCATCGAAGGTGACCAAGTCCCACTCAGAATGAGTGGTGCTGGCCGAAGTGACAGCTTCACTGACAGTTGTAGGGCCATCACTGCGAGCGTCCAAAGCACTGGAACCCAGGAGATGGCATAATGGCTCCTGTGCCACAAACAAACCAAATTCAAGAACCAACAAATTGAAACATGACGGTGGCAGGCCTGTGTGACAGAGTCCATGTCGGAATCCACCATGTGGCCATTGTTCACCCCAGTGAGGCCGCTGAAAGGAAGCTCTTCCATCCGGCTACAAAGCTGGCACGACGGTGATCCACTGACAGCCAGGCTAGCAGACAGCTGGCACGACAGTCTCAAGTGATCCACAGACAGCCAGGCTAGCTTGAACCATGAGAACAAGTAAATCACAGCTTACACGAACCAACCAGCAAACGGATGCCCAAAGATCCGACGATGAGCGAACCCCAAAAGATCCGACGATGAACTCGCCCCAAACGATCCGACGATGAACAAAACCCAAAAGATCCGACGATGAACGAACTCCCGGAGATCCGCCGATTTCGCCAGAAATCTGCCGATATCCATTTGCATGGGTCAATCCCTCCGCAACATCTTATGATTCCAAGAATTGGAAATGTGTCAAAATCTTCAGAAGTCAATGTTTCAAAATCAATGCCCGAGATCCGCATATTTCGCCAGAAATCTGCCGAGATCTAAGGGTTTCAGGAAAATCATCCGATGTCAGCCCTTGATTTTCAATCAGTGAGATCCGCAAAATCCTTCAGTCTCCTAGGACTTGGGTAGATTTCGCCAGAAAGCTTCCGATCTCAGCCCTTGAAAATCAATCATGGACATCCGCAGATTTCACATCGTCATATTAGTCATAGTAAATATTTTTCACCCAGGCTCAGAGTCAGACAGAGCATCTCCCACAGGCTTGCTATGCAAACCCATCCCGTTCAGCCTGTTTCAAGACTGAGTGGCTAATGGCCTTGCAAAGATCGTGAGGGTAGACTTGGGCAGCTTTGCTGCGGCTTACACCTCCCTCAGATCCTTCAATCGGACGGTGCTTGTGACCCCCAAGCACCTCTTCTGCCCAAATTCTTCGAAGATAGCTGGGCAATTGGTGACAAAAACAGTCGCTTTTTGGACTGGGGCAGCATCTTCCAAAGACACCAAATTGTAGCGGCACTGGTCAAACACCACTTTCCCATCTCGATCAATCAATTTCTTCACCTTAAAGAGCAAGGAAATTCAAACAGAAGCAAGGAAAATATAACAGAAGCAGTGGGACTTGCTGGCTAGCTGCATTGGCACGACTCCAGGCTTGTGAGCCCTCTGGATTCTCAATGCAATAGTAACGCCCACACATATGTTGCAATTCAGCCAACCAAGAACTCACATCAATCAGCCGCAAGGCATCATGAAGGTATTCATATTTGGAATTGGGATCCATCTTCGCCCAATTGCAATACATATACTTGCACAGTTTGGTGCATGGCGGGCTCATCATGAGGAAGTATGGCTGCTGGGTGGCCACATCACTCACCAGGGCATGTTGGATCTCAAGCTTGGAGAGGTCAAAGGAGTTCACCAAATCGACACTGCGGAGAGAGCGCCCGCCCAAACTCCGAAGGACTGGTGCTACTCGCGGGGCGGAGAAAACCTCCCACAAGTGGCATCGACGGGCAGAAGGGAGATGCTCAATCTTGGAAAGCGTTTCCTTGATGTCCACAAAAGGAAGGTCTGGCCTGAGAGGAAGCAATCAGACCAACATCAGACAACTCAACCCCCAACCCTGCAGGCCCCGGTTTTTGCCACTTTCTGTATACAAGTGGCTGTCCGACAAAGCCCTGGACAGCAGCCAGATAGTCTTGGGTGGCTTCAGTGTAAACCTTGGGGGGGTTGGCCCTGGCTGACCTTGAGCAGCGCTTCTTGGAGCCAGGAATGGCTTTGACCTTGGTCAACGGTTCCTTAGCTTTGGCCTTGGCCACACCTGTGTGCCGGACTTTCCCCACTTTCCGGCATGGTTTTGCAAACCGTGGGTCATCAGGCAGCACGCATGCGGATACCTCAGAGGGCTTCTCAGACAGCCTGCTTGGCGGCCACAAGGACAGGTCCAGCCCCGCATCATCATCCGGCAGCGCCACAAAAGACATTGGCCGCCAGTCTACTCCTGGTCCTGAACACTAGACAAAGCTCGAAAATTAACGCTGCCTCAACAAAAGTTGCGGTGCTCCAAAGCAGTGGCAGACAATAATGAACAGTTCCATGGTTCCATGGTGTGGGTGAACTGTGAAAAGTTTTCACACAGCGCTCGACATCACGACCGCACTAAGCTGCGGGGACATCCACACCTTCACATTCAGAAGGTTTACATTCCACTTCCAAACTGTCTCACAGTTTGGCCCCGACCCACTTGAAAAGGGGCAATTGCCTCAGCCAAGCCTTGACCACACAAAAACTGCTTTTCCAAGTAAATGATTTAGATATCTGTACAGCAATGGCTTGAAACAGGTTAGCTTCAGCGGACATTGCCCAAATCAAAACCAAATCATTTCCCTCGGCCGCGTCCACGACCACGATTTGCGTGGTCTTTGCGGCCTTTGCCTTTCCCCTTGGCAGTCGAAGGGGCAAGGTTAGCCCCTTTACCGCGACCACCTTTGCCTCGTGGGCGGTAATTGGGATTCTTGCATTGAGCACAACCGCGCGGGGCATATTTGCATTTGGTGCACCCCAGTTTCCTCTCAGCAGGCCCACAGGTTTCTGCAGGAACGTCAGGCGGCAAAACTACAGCTGGCACAGGAGCATTGGAGGCATGTTCTCGTTTTTTCTTTTCACGGACTTTCTCTTTGATGGCTTGTACACTGATGCGCTGGGCAGTACTCAGGGCATCAGCAGTGATCACCCGGACAGGTCCAGGAGCAAACTTTTCCCACCTATAGACAGGAAGAGGGACAACAAAAGCCATCACACATAAAATGAATGTAAACCACTGCAATCAACTCAGGCTTGCACCCAGCGTCACAAGGCTGAGAAGAATCACGGACATAGGAAAAGATCCAGGTAGGCAAGATTGGTGCTGGAAAAGTCTGATCACAATTGTTTGCCTTAGGGGGTGCCCAGTCCAAGGCCACCCTTTCATGAAAGGCGAAATGTTGCAAATCTGCTTGCTGCTGGGTGTCCACAAACTGTTGCAAATAGTTGGCCGCGTGGTGCAAGTTCCAAGGCTCTTGTTGCACAGCTCGAGCGGTTCGTAAGAACCTGAAACAATTAGAGCAGGGAGACGCCCTGAGGACATGCAGGACTTTAAAGTCATCTTCTAGAGCAAATGATTCAAGCAAAGAACTCATCACACTCACGGGTCCCCAGGGCTTTCCGCGGTTGAGCTTCCACAGTGGCACCTTCGACCCTTTGCAAGTAGTCAAAAGGCAAAGCCAGAATTGGCGGTTGGCTCAAAGATGCTGAGCTCACCCATTCTTTCACCAGCAACACCACATCGTTAGGATGCTTGGTGTAATCCTGGCAGGTGAGTTTGCCTAAAAATAAATATACCTCTACATTTTGCAGTTCCAAACAAGATGCCCATGGAATGCCAGCCTCCTCAGCAAATTCTCCCACGGTCCATGCCGTCTCCTGCGATGCATCATATTTGGGCAAGTCCTGGGACGATGGCAGTGGGTTAAGAAATGAATGGCTTTGGCCAGACAATTTTGTGGATTATGGAAAAAGATGCCGAGCAGCTGCACGGCGTACAAATCTCCAGCAATGATTGGTGTGCAGTTGAGGATTGGACCCTCTTGGGTTGGGAACCAATCCACTGATGACGACATCGAACTTGTCCACAAAAGCTTTGAAGTTGAGAGAGCTTGTCAAGACTTCGCACACCAACACGCGCCCACGTGATGGCACCAAACGCTTCTTGATGGCTTCTACAAAGTCCTGACAGCCAACAGTCAGAATTCAGAATCACATTGCAACCCATGTTGCTGTCAAATGCAACGGAGGTCAGGCCTGTGGGTGCTCCAGGACATTGCAGCTTGCCAAGCACGCAGCAAGGACACTGAACCTTTGATCCAAAGGGCCATGGGTATGGCCAACATCGCCAAATACGTGGGTCATAGAAGACAGCCTTGGTTCACTTTGTATGTGTTACACAGGAGTGAGTGCATGTCAGTCTTACTGGCTACCAGTCTCAGGAGGCAGCCTGCCAAATTGAATTGGCAGACTGACCGCCCCAGCTGGCAATCAGCAAGTATAACATTGACATTGCAGCAAGGCTGAGCAGGGAGTACGCAAAACAATTTACCATGGATTTTTCATGTCCAAGGGCGCCATTTCAGTCACGGTCCGATGAGTCAGATGAACTTGAGTCATCCCAGGGAAACCTTTCCAATGAACGGTCTTGCCATCCTATGGCCACGATTCGGGCCGGGCGCCGCTCATAATACCACATGTTCCAAAAAGATTTGGCACTCTCAGACCGCCAATGGAAAGTTTGCACTGTCCGACATTGGGACCATGACATGCCCTTGGGTGGAGTGTGAAGTTGACACACTCGCAAGTGCAACACACCATGACCCAGGGCGCGGTTCACTGCTCGAAGGGCGGCATAGACCCGCCAGTTCGGCCAAGCGCCACGGAATCGGATCTCTGCCGGCCACACCATGATGCAGTCAGAAAAGTACTGACCAATGCGGGTCCGGAGTCGGTCACTGCGCTCCCGGACAAGGCGCAGGTTTTCCTCATAACTCACATCGTCACCTTCATCCAAAACAAAGCCATATTCACGAAGGTGCCCGCAAAACAACACGATCATCCACAGATGGTCAAAGAGCAGGGGTGCAACAGACACAGGCTTGTGCTCCATTGGTTGGTGACACTAACACGGGAAATGCTTGCGAGCCCAAAATTTCTGCACGCAGTGACATATGGTGTGCAAAAACCAGGTGGATACTTGTCTCCACTGACAGCCAGGCAAACCAAATCAGGGAAACACTTGCAGACTAGCTTCCGGGAGGACGCCGCCAAGTAGGCTTCTACCAGGCCCATGAACTGGTTCTTGCCCTCTTTGACACAGTTGTCAGTCTGCAAAGGCAGCAGGACAATCATGATGGCTGCCACGCGCGAAATTAACACAAGTAATCTGCAATCAACATAAACTGAAAATTTCTGCCTCAAGCACACAATGGTGGGGAAGACTGGTATCCCGCTTTTTCAACTCCTCCATGGCAGTGTCCATGGCGTAAGCAAAGATGGTTGCTTCCGTTCCCGGATCTTTGGGGACATCACTCTCCAAGATCCAATAACATTCGGCAACCTCAGACAATGAGGAGCCAGAAGCACAACAACCCAAACACTGAAGCCCCACATGCACATCAGTATTGGACAAGACACTCCCCAGAACAGAGCTCCGTGCAAATGCAACTGAGGTCTCCAGAGGCCCTCTAAAGCCTTTGCACTGGAGGTGTTGCGGGGAACGCGAAACTTAGCTTCATCTGCAGCATCGATATCCACTTTGAACAGCTCATGTGCATTGTCCTTGCGACCAGGTCGAAGGGCATCTTCTGAAAGATGGTTGAATCTGGTTTGGGCCGCACGCCATTGCAGAACCATATCCAGATGCTCGGACTGAGCTTTGAGGACTTGCTGTCGGTCATCCCCCCGCGCTGTCTTGATCCTCTCAGTGAACTTGGAGCATGTAGTGCACCTTTCATTGCTGCATGTAACTGCACAAGTGATTCGAAAACTAATCATATTGCAAAAATCAAAGCCATGGGAGTTCTCAAGAATGGGTGGACGGGCCTCGCATGCTGACTGGGCTTCCTAAAGCCAAGACGGTCGCTCCAACTTTTGCAGGTGGCTTCAAACAGGGTCCGCCCAGCACGATCTTCTTGAGGAAGTTCGTGGCTATCAGCCCAGATTTCATACTCCGCCCGAAAAGCCTCCCATGTCATCCAGGTCAGAAACCTCTTTTGTCGCCCACGGATGCCTCGCACAGCAGAGATGACGCCCTCACAGGAAAGGTGTTCTTCATACCTTTCCGCCCAACACATCCCATAAAGGCCAGCCAAGTTTGCCCAAAAACCCGGCACTGGCTAGCCAGAATGGCCCACAGACGGATGCCCAAAAGCTGGCAGCCGAAACAACACGGCCAGCCAGACCTTACACACTTCCAGGCAGCCAGGCCTGAAAGGCTGGCACACCTGAACATTGTCGCAGCCAGACCTGGCAAGCTGGCACACCAAAACAGAATTTTGGTAGCCAGACTTTCCAGGCTGGCACGCGACAACCAGACTCCACCCAACGAGCCAGACTGGCACAGCCTAGCCCACCCACACAGACGAGTGGCCACCCAAATCTGCGACATTGGCAGCGCAAGGGTTGAAGTCTGCTGTTGCTGCATCTACAAACGCCGTGCTTTCAGGTCCACATGGTTGCAGAAGAGACTCAGGCAACCCTTGGTCTTCGGCGCCAATGATGCCTCAGCCAGTTTGGATTCAATATTCTACTATCCAAAAAAAAACAAAAGGGAGTTGACTGCCCTGCGGCCCAAAAACAACTTGTGCCCAGCAGGGATCGGACATATGGCTCATATTCTGCAATGTCTTGCTCAGCCAACGGTTCTGCCTCAAAAAAATGCAGACAGGATCGGCTGCTATATTGCACAACAAACAATCACTTGTCCAAGCTGAATGGCCAAGTAGTTGTATGCATAGTTCAGGAATCCTTCCACACTGTGCCGCATCTTGGAACACGTGTCTTTCTTCATGAGGCCATTCATGTTTCTCATGTCGGCCGGGACCAGCCCCGTACCAGTGTGTGGAAGCAAGCGGTTCACCTTCAGTAGCAAAACGCAAAAAATTAAAATGAACTGAAGGCAATCTGAAAATGAACTGAAGGCAATCGCACTTCACACATCAATCACATGAGTTTACATTTCTTCCATTAGGCTGAAGCACCCTCTTCACATTCACACCCAACAGGGAACAGAAGGCACTCTTGCAGACTCGGAAGCCACAAAGACGGTATGTGCTCCTACTCTGTTCCTAGCAGATCACAAAAGAGCAAAAAGATTTGACTCAGGAACTCATGCTGGAACACGAACAGGCCTCCCCCAAATTTGAACTCGAAAGCAAGGACATGAGGTGGATGTTCTTCTCTTGGTTTTCCATGGCATCCATCTTCGCTTTCATGTTCTTCACCCGCTCATTGTCTGCCAGCTTCTGCTCGCAACCCAGGCTACAGCAACCAAGCCTGAATGAGGTGGCAAGGCCAATTTGGGCCTTTCAAATGAGCCATTCGGACAGCTGAGAAACTTTTCAGGGCTAAATTTCAGCCGCTTCACAGGCATCTCAACCAACGGCTCTGGGGCACTGAAGTCCCGCAGCCCACCATCATCATCTGGCAGCACAAGTGGCATGGCCAGACTTCTCAGCTGGCTGCCACGTTAGCGAAGTCAGGAGCCAAAAGGGCTGTGTGATCAACAAGCTCACTTGCATCACGAATGCACAACTGTTCACACTCACTCTGTACACCCTGCAACTTTGGTAAAGCAGTTTAGATGATGTGCAAAATTGTTTCGCAACAAATTCACACCAGATCACACAAAGACTGTAAACACCTAAACAACCCATGATTAAATCATACAGTGCGCCAGCAGGGAGCAACCCCAAATTAACTTTTAATACAAAAAGCACAAATATGTGCAAAAACCAGCATCCCCAAATCTAAAAGGCAACAACCCCAAATGCCCCAACTTAGATTAACTGCTGATAGGCACGTGGGGGGAAGTGGAAATAAAGCCAAGTGTGTTAGGTGATCAAGGTGTGGGAACATGCAAGGGGGTCTTTGGTGGGTCTGCCTCTGCCTTAGTTTCAGACACACTCCATATGACCCTGGAACGGGAGTTTTCCAGAAGGGTCGCTCGTCGGATCCGTGGATTAGGGAGTATGATGCTCGATCCTGTGTCTATCAATTTGGCCGCAATAAAACGTACATCAAAGAGTAGCCAATCAATTTTTCTAAGGGTGGAAACGGATCCATATAATGCCTGCATTGGGATGTTGCAAACAAGTACATGCATGCAGTGTATGCTTATGATGAAGCTCTGAACATGGAGGCACATCTTTGCACATCTATATAGGTTTGATGAACCAGGCTTCAGCTGAGAAAAAAGAGTGTCAAGCATTCTGTGACCATTGAGGCTGCAGACATTCTTGCTTCATAGGTTCTCAGTGTGCTGCTTAGCTTTTGCTGGAAACATTGTGCAAATAATGCCCATACCTAACACCTTTAGCTTGCAAGCTCACAACTAATCCTATAGCAAGGGCTCAAGTGAAACAAGCTCAGTTGGTTCTGTGAGCAGAGATGGAAGCTTCTCCAGCTTGTGCAGCACCTCACCCTGAGCCAGTTGAAGCATTTCCAGCTCCAGGTGAACCTGTACATCCTCCCAAAAAGCAAAAGGTGCAAGAGGATGTAGCTTGTGTAGCACCTCACCCTGAGCCAGTTGAAGCATTTCCAGCTCCAGGTGAACCTGTACATCCTCCCAAAAAGCAAAAGGTGCAAGAGGATGTAATGAAATGGGTTGAGGGCATTCCATTTGTCCAGCACTACAAGGATGGCCATGTGTATGTTGGCAGAGTGAGGCTGAGTATAGAGGGCACTATAGAGAAAAAGATTGTAAAGTGTCATGATTGCCTGTGCACAGCAGCTGCAATGGAGTACAGACAAATGTACTGCGCTTGCTTCTGTCACATTTTACAAAATCACTATACTCAAAGGGCATTGGAAGCTGATTGCAGGGCCAGAGTGCCTGCTAGCTGGGCGACACAGAGCTCATAGCTGTATAGCTATATTGCTTCCATAGGATGAAGCTTGATGAAGGTATGAAGGTATGAAAAGACAGTGAATATCTTGTACATATGTTTTCAAGCACCTTTGTACATACTCCAGAAATGATACAAGCTTCAAGCTGTCATGAGCATTTACAAATGATTGCATGTGAACATATGGCTCATTGAGACTTGTAAGAACATCACATAGCTAATTGTCTTGTACTATACTTTGCATATGTGGTCAAGCCATGTATGCTTTTGTTGAGTTTCATTGTGCATAGCCATGTCATGTATGACATCATGCTTACAAGACTTGCTTGCAGGTGGGCAAAAGGTAGCAAAAGGTACACAGTTAACAACACACCATGTATACTACGACTTTTTGCTTTCACAACTTAGCCAGTGCAGCTGGCATGTCGCCTGCAGCTTGTGGCAGCTCTTGCTGATGTGGAGCCAAGGAGGCAGCCTGCCTGGTGCTTTGGGTCTACACCACCCACTTGGCTGCATTTAGAGCTTCAAGCTGCAAGCTTCAAGCTGCAAGCTTGAAGCTGCAACCTTGTAGCTAGTGGTAAAGCTAACTCCAATTGGTTGTTCTTAAAGCATTAAGATTAGAGGAATTACGGAGCTCCTTGATCATTTTAATTTCATACCCCCCTGGATCATGCAAGATGGTGAAGAGAATCTTACAAGCTCCATGCATAAAGCCCTGAATATGCAATTTGCTTCCAACAAGGACATCATTATTCAATTTGCTTCCAACAAGGACATCACAAGCTCTATAGCTAGGCTTCAAAGGAAGTGTTGTATGCATGCATTGTTGAAGTTGGAGGGTACAATTTGCAGAAAGCAAAAGCAACAGTAAACGAACACCATATATGCCCTAGACTTCCAAGACCATTAAAACAATGGTTGACCTGGTTTTTGTAGTGTAAAAATCCTTAGTTGATTCGGTAAAGCCTATTAAATTACATTAAATTAATGGTTGTTGGAAGCCTAGGGTATACCCAGACACTCCATGCCTGTCATATATGCCGATCAGGCCAGGGCAGGCCTCCCGCATGCTGCCCGCGGCCCCGCGGCACGGTGCCATTCGACAGGTGCTTTGGGCGACGGTGTGGCGTTTGGGGGGAAGGGTGGGGAAGGGAATGAATCAGAAGAGTTGTGGATTCACAGCTTGAAATCCCTGGTGAAGATTGGATTTGTTTCAAGCTCGGAAGCACCTATTTTTTGGGGAGGTCCAATCAATGAGAAGGTTGGTGAAACATTTTGCCCGGCTGTTGTCGCGGTTGTCCACTGGGGCGACACTGGGGTGGTTTGGTTTGGAGTTGGAAGAGATTACATTGGTTTTGTTATGCTTTGTTGCTTTACCGAATCAACTAAGGATTGCACACTACAAAAACCAGGTCAACCATTGTTTTAATGGTCTTGGAAGTCTAGGGTATACATTTGCTCCATGTATTGCCCTATGCGATAGGTCACGCCGACTCCGAAATCGACGTCCGGCACATCGGATCTGCACCCACACCGGAACGCCTGCGATCGCTGGGACACGAGTGTTTGGATACATGTTGGTTCCCACTTCCAGAGAGAACGTTATGAGAAACAGAGCAGCAGATTATCGCGGTCGGCGAAGCTTCTGGTCGATGGACATCGGCTTGTTTTCAGCATCAGATCACGATACCAGGGCAGTTCCTGAGCCTAGGGGTCCTAGACCAGCACCCTCATTCTGAGAGACTGCTAGCTGGGACCCAGGCCCGAGAGACTGGGCACCATGCCCAAGTCGGGCGCTGGTCGTTCGAGACCTGTTGAAGTCAGGTGTTTGGGATAGGTTGACCATGATTGACCCACGACGCGACACCATCGCGCCAACGCGACACGAGGACAGGGAGAAGATCATGCAGCCGGCGGACGAAGAATTCTGGGAAGGGATAGATGCGAAAGGGAAAGGGAGTTCCCAAAGGGGCCCACCTCCAGCTCCGAAATGTTGCGGAGTTGTGACATAGGATTGATAGTTCAATTGAATTGGACGTTCCATGCAGTCCCTTTGTTTGAGGTCATGTCAGGTTGACGGATGATGAGGGATGAAGATTTGTTCCAAAAAACACAGTTTTGAGATGAAACACCATGCTGTTGGGTAGTTTTTCTGTATAACCCACGGTCTACATACTGTTGATGGACGAAATCGCCGCTTTACCCTCTTTTTGGGTCATGTCGCAACCCCTGCGCCCCCTCATTCAGGCGTGATGCCTCAGGGCCCCCCCCAGGGCGTGCAGGATTTTTGGACGTTCAACTTGTTTTATGATGTTTTATTCTTCTCTCGGTGGTGTGCTAATGTTAAGAAAGGGAGAACGAGGGCATGTTGCAGTGTGTGCATGTTGCGGTGCAGGATGTCCAGGAACAACCTCTACTACGTACGGGTCGATGTTCGGATGTTTGCTTTTTTTTGGACCACAATGATCCTCTAAGACCTTGACATACCGCGCGGTGCGCGCGCGCATTCCCCGTATACGCGGCAGTCGCCATCGGCAACCTGGTCGACCGGGTTCACTGGTCGTGCCAAAGGTCGGTCGGAAGTCGACCCGTTGTGGTTCTCACATACACTCCCGAAAACTAACATGGAAGTGGAAAACCACCTGTTTGTAGTGGAAAATGGTCTTCCAAGGGGCCATTCTCCACTTCCATGCTAGTTCCAGGGAGTGTAGCTTCGGGGATGCTTCCTTGGTCCACCAAGCCCGGATTAGACGTGTTTTTCGGCGACCGCCCGGTGGAGACCAACAGTGCACCACTCAATCCGGCCGGAACCTGCTTGGAACATCTGCGGGGAAGCCGGTTGCACGCCACTGGCAGGAGCAACGGAGTCCCATCCGAGCTCGGTGGTTGACCACAGACACAAATGTGTTTGGATGGCAATTCACTAAGTGGATGTTTCGGATTTCGTAATGGTTCAAAGAAACAACAGTAAACAACTATCACAGGAGTCACAAAGGGGTGGTGTTTAGCCCCTAAGTGAGTGGATAATGGGCACCCTTATCCTCCATTAAGCGCCCCTTTGTGACTGCTGGTCATCATGAATCCACTGTTACTGGCAATAGCTTAGACCCAAGTCGTGCCGACGCGAGCGCCGACAGGGTTGGCCAACTTTGCTTGGCAGCATGTCAAAAGGCCCGCGGGTCGAAGAAACGGATCTGAAAGGAATTTTCCGGAGACTTCGGTGGTGCCAAAACTGGGCCGAACTGCACTTCTAAGGGTCTACATTAGTTGCTTAACTCTTCCCCTGTTCTTTTCGGAGAGCTTGAGAAATTTCAGCGTGATTCATCCCGGATCGATTCATTTTTGGGAGCAACCCAGAATGACTTAATGACCAGGGGGTCAAATGTCCCACAGAAAGTCCAAGGACCAGAGAGGTCAATGACGGTCGCTTTTGGGACCTACTCTGACTTCAGTCATAAAGACCATGTTTACAAATACCAGGGGTCACATGCCGGTGTATTTTGGAGTCCCATCTAGTGAGCGGACCCTGACATGGAGGTACTGGTCTATGATGCTAAAATTCACATGTTGGGGTGCAGACCTTGGAGGAAGTCGGGGTGCCCCTGTCACATCCCCGGCCCCTGGATGGCACGAACCAAACCATCCAACTCCCTGTGACTCCTGGTGTCTTCACTTCGTTTAAAACTTCGTTTAAAGCAGAGGAAATTCTCGGATACCTCGGGAACCCGACCTCGCAAGAAAGGTGGCGCCGTGGTGGCTCGTGCTGTTTCGGAGTTGGTTCAGTTGAGTGGGAGATTTCCAGTGATGGTGTTCCCTGGGGGGGTTCAGAAGTTCTATGCCCAGGACTGTGCCTCTTTTGTTTTTTTCCGAGAACATGATAGATAGTACCTCAGGAGTTACAATGGGTCATTAGCCGATTCAGAAACCAACCGATCAGGCAACTACGATTCAGAAACCAAAACAGCCGATTCAGAAACTACGATTCAGAAACAAAAATGGCCGATTCAGCAACTACGCTTCAGAAGCCAAAACAGTCCGATTCAGAAACCAAATGGTCCGATTCAGAAACCAAAACTGCCGATTCAGAAACCAAAACTGTCGATTCAGAAACCAAGCGAGTCCCGATTCAGAAACCAAAACAGCCGATTCAGCAACTACGATTCAGAAACCAAAAGAGCCGATTCAACAACCAAAAGAGCCGATTCAGAAACCAAAACAGCCGACTCAGAAACCAAAACGGCCGATTCAGAAACCAAGTTAGACTGTTCAGAAACTAAGCCAGACGATGGTTGGAATTGGGGGTGGGGGGGGCAGGCACCATTGCCAAGATAATAACGTGGATGCAAAGGCCTTTTACATTCATTCAAGTAAGAATTAGTGATGGACGGCAGGAGGAGTGTGGGGTGGGGGGTGGGGGGTGGGAACCATGGCCAAGATAATAACGTTCCATGTGGTGCAAAGGGATTTTACATTCATTCATATATGAATTAACTTGTATCAACAGCATATGATGCATATGGCTGAACAGAGTGGAGGGTAGGAGCAGTGTGGGGTGGGGTGGGAGGGTGGGGGTGACACGAAGTGCATGTGGAAAGAACACGGTCTCGAGAGGTCCAACGGACAATGAAATGTGTCAGTGATGTGCATACATATGAGGCGAGACCATACAGAGGTTAGTTCACAGAAAATCGACACACAGGGGATGGGGGGGTGGGGTGGAATCATGGCCAAGAAAAAACGTTTGTCCTGTTGCTTCGCGGAGAGATTTTGCATCGGTGGCGCTACCACCACCTAACTACTACTACTACTACGACGACGACTACCACCACTACTACTACTACTACTACTGCTACTACTACTACTGCTACTACTACTACTACTACTACTACTATACTACTACTACTACCACTACCCGGGTCATCTGTTTCTTCTTTTGGAATTGTTTGTGATTTTGGCTTCCTGGTTTTGGTTACCGAATCAGCGGGTTTTGGTTACCGAATCAGCGGGTTTTGGTTACCGAATCAGCGGTTTTGGTTACCGAATCAGACGTTTTGGCTACCGAATCAGCGTTTTTGGTTACCGAATCATAGTTGCCGAATCAGACCGTTTGGTTACCGAATCAGACGTCGACCGTTACAATTTAGTACGAGTTTTCGTTCTTACAATGGATGTCCATTGAAACACCGAAAAGTCTTGCTGGTCACCGTTTTCCTTCTTCCGATCGCGATGGCTTGTCGTGGCTCTGCCATGTGTCAAGGAGTTCTGCATGTCTGAATGGGTGCGACGTGACACGCTTACACACACACGCAATACGACACCGGTTTTGTGCATCAAAGCCAGGTACGCAGCATCTCCAAAATGTGATTCCCCAAAGCAAACATGGGAAAATCCCCTCTTCAAAAGGAGCGAAGGCAT
This sequence comes from Durusdinium trenchii, assembly GCA_963970005.1. NCBI lineage: Eukaryota > Dinophyceae > Suessiales > Symbiodiniaceae > Durusdinium > Durusdinium trenchii. The sequence goes on along the minus strand of CAXAMN010015780.1, from coordinate 965,854 downwards.
TCTATCTCTTTGAGCATCGCGTTTTGTGGTACCATGTGGTACCCAAATAGAGCATTCCAATCCAATTTGTATAAGAGAGGGACTTAAAAGGGGGTGTATTGTTTTATGTTTTTTTAAGACTTATATGTATATATATATAGTTATATGTATAGCATATTTTCAGTGGTGGGTGGTCCAGAAGATACGGATCACTCAGGTTCTAGGTGGCTGTCAGTGCTTAGGAAGATGATTTTCCTTTTGCTGGGGGTCTGTCAGTTTCTACGCTAGTGTGTTGGGAGGGTGAGTATTGTGTATTATCGTGACATATTTTCTACAGAATTGGGGGCTTAAGCTTGTTGGTCTTGGAGTTGATGAAAACGATTGCGCACCAACTGCAAACCACCAAAACACTGGTTAACTACAGCCAGCGTAGGTTTTCCATGTTTTCCGGTTCCGTTTTTGGTGTCTGAGCTGCCGCCTCGCTTTCGGCAGCCGCTCTCCCGCTGGACAGGCGCTCTTCAGCGAAAGTAGGTGCCGCTTCACACGGAAAGAGTTGGCAACCCCACCTCGGCAATCAAATGTGAGGCTGAGATCATCGCAGACGTATACGATACCTTCTGAAGCCATTTGATACCTACTCAATGTTGCACCGGTATCTCAAACAAATCTGGTCAGGAAAGCTTTCTCAAGGCTTGTATGCAGTGGTTCGCTACAGGTGCATGAACTTCAGGAAATGTCAAAGGAATTCAATGGCACAATTAGTGAAAGAAGTCCCGGAATTGGTGTATGGGGTGCGCAGAGTCAAACAGACAGAAGCGATTAAGTCATGTCCGACTCAGCCTTTGAAAATGCAATGATCGATATGGAGCTTCCCAACAACGAGTTCATTTGCAGTGACTCAATAGTCATACAGTCGGAATCCATGTTGGATACGAGTTGCTGGAACTTCTTCGTGGATACCATCGGTCACCCTCAGGTATGGAATCCCTGAATCGATGTACGGGAAGCTCTTGCAGCTCGTCTTTCATTTGTCCAGCGGCTTTTGCTTGGGCATTGCCAACCTGCTGCAGACGCCGAGCTTGAAGCTTTCCACCCTCCAGAGGCAGAGACGTAAAAAAGCGCAAAAAAAGAACCATGTGGTACCCAAATAGAGCATTCCAATCCAATTTGTATAAGAGAGGGACTTAAAAGGGGGTGTATTGTTTTATGTTTTTTTTTTAAGACTTATATGTATATATATATAGTTATATGTATAGCATATTTTCAGTGGTGGGTGGTCCAGAAGATACGGATCACTCAGGTTCTAGGTGGCTGTCAGTGCTTAGGAAGATGATTTTCCTTTTGCTGGGGGTCTGTCAGTTTCTACGCTAGTGTGTTGGGAGGGTGAGTATTGTGTATTATCGTGATACATTTTCTACAGAATTGGGGGCTTAAGCTTGTTGGTCTTGGAGTTGATGAAAACGATTGCGCACCAACTGCAAACCACCAAAACACTGGTTAACTACAGCCAGCGTAGGTTTTCCATGTTTTCCGGTTCCGTTTTTTGTGTCTGAGCTGCCGCCTCGCTTTCGGCAGCCGCTCTCCCGCTGGACAGGCGCTCTTCAGCGAAAGTAGGTGCCGCTTCACACGGAAAGAGTTGGCCACCCCACCTCGCCAATCAAATGTGAGACTGAGATCATCGCAGACGTATACGATACCTTCTGAAGCCATTTGATACCTACTCAATCCTACTCATACCTATTCCTGAACCATCAAAGGTGGACAGGCCATCTTGTTCCAAAAATTTCAAGAAGTTTCACCTCAACAGCAAAAAGACAGCTGCGGATCTTGTTTCCCTTCTCGGATTCATTTTGGGGTCACGGATCAAAAAACCAGCTCATGCAACCTCGGATCAGAAAAGGGCAGACCACGAAGGTCCAGGAATTCCCTACGGTTTGGAGTGACCGGTCGGATGGCCGTACCTCGGCCGACACTCACGGTTTTGCGTGGGGACGAAACCCCTCCATGGCAGCCCCCGACTCGAAAACCCCCTGTCGGGTTTGATCGGATTCGGTGAGAGATCCGGTGGTCTCTGATATCGGACGTGCCCAGTGTCCGACGTGTCCGTGTCCAGGTCTACCCAGACACTCCCGACTCACAGCGTCTCTCGAATTCGAAGAGCGAAGCCGAACGCGCGTCGAGCTCGAGTCGAAGCAATGGGAAAAACACTCGGTTTTCCACGCGTTGTAAAATTTGTAAACAAAAAACCTTTAATATTATTGTATAGACTTCGTCACTCGTCCAACCGTCAAACGGACCCTGGAACACCGAAGAAAAATCGATAGTCCGCACTAATTTGACAAAAAGGCAAAAGCCAAATCAGTTCTCAACTGTCCTACATTCCTATGATCAGGCTTCGCAATGATGTTTGTTGAAGTGCACTACCAACACGTTGAAATACAACAAACAACAAGGAGGTCAATTGTTCAGGCACCGGACGACTGGAAACACCGATCAACTAGGGGTGCTGGTCTATAGGATATCGGATATCTACAGAATCTAGTAACCCAGACACGGGACTGCAATATATGCCTACATTGGGGTGGCTTTGGGGGTGAATGTAGGCTTTTATGGCATACATGGAGTGTCTGGGTAATAATAGAATCTAACATACCTGGACCTTCTTTCGGGGTGTCCTGTCTGGAGGACGGTTTTCGATGCATCGAATCCGCAGCATTTGATCTGATTCCTGCCTGAAAACACGGGGGACTGTGGGCTCATTTGGACTCGTGGGGGGAGGAGGCCCTTTCTGTTGAGACCCACAGAGACGCTTGAATTCTCATAGCTTAGTTGACCCAGTTCTGGACACAGCTGTGGTGCTCAAACCTGCTGTACCGGACCGCAACCGAAACGACCGCAGCCCTGCTGCCACGACCCGAGAAAGCCGGGAGGACGGTCGGACACGTGCCTTTGGGGTTCCCCAATCAACTAAGAACAGGATAGAAAGGCGTTCTATTTTCCAGGGAAACGGTGGAGTCAGGGTTCCGGTGGCCTTTTCAGGAGTTTCGTGGGCGGGAACGTGTGTTCGGCAGCGTGTTCGGGGGTGATGCCGGCGGTTCGAACACACTCGTCGACCCGTTTGTCACGCAGATTTTAGGCACCAGGAGTCGCAGAGCTCGTGGTGGTTTCTGGTCTCACATGAAGTGAGTGGAGGTGACCGGGGCACCCCTACTTCCTCCATGGATGGCATCCCGACATGGTCTACCGAACTTTAAGTACCTGCAAACTTGGTACTCGTACCACTGACTTACATTCCCCATACCACTCCTACAAGGATTTTCCCTATACCACTTCCATACCACTCCCATAGAATAATGATATATACCTGGTATATAAAGCCTCCCATAGTGGAGGTACCACTTTGATAGGTACTTAAAAGTTTCCTTGACATGGAACTGCTGGCATACCGGTGGAATAGGTATAATACATTTGCTTGCACCATTTATGACTCTAATGTAGGTAAGTAATTCCGTGGGTGGGTCATGTCACGTAATTTCCAATGTGTAAAATTCTTTGAAGGTTGGTCCAGGAAGAACCACCACCCAGACACGACCAATGCGACTTGAAGACACATATCTTCATATTCACCTCCTTTCAACCACCCCAATGCAGGCATTATATGGATCCATTTCCACCCTTTGAGAAGGTGATTGGAGACTCTTCACGCTATTTGAGGTCATGGCCAGGCAGAGGGTGGCCAGCCTCCCACAATATGTACATGGTTACATGTTTGGAAGCCCTTCTTGTCTCTCTTCTTGTCTCCGTTCTTGTTGGTCATTGTGTCCGCCTTTTCTCCCTTCTGTCTCACTTCATCTCTCATTGTGTCCGCCTTGGCTCAACTGTCTTCCTTCTGTTTCCTTCTTGTTTGTCATTGTGTCCGTCTTGCCTCCCTTCTGTTTCCTTTTGTCTCCCTTCTTGTTTCCCTTCTTGTTGATGTCTCAAAAAGTGGACTTGGGAATGCTTCGTTGTTGTCCCACCTGTTTAGGGTCTACGGTGGTGTAATTTTAATTGCACGGGAACAAAGGGGAAAACAAACTCAAGTTCTCTAGTTCAAACTGTTGAGCGCGAGCATGGAAAGTGCCGCGCATTGGAAGATCGATTTCTTCTGCCGTTCTGCTTTGATACCTACTCATACCTATTCCTGAACCATCAAAGGTGGCTGGCTAAGTTCTAATCTGCAACAATTTCAAAAAGTTTCACCTCAACAGCAAAAAGACAGTTTGGAAGCGGACAGTTGAGAATCGATGTGGCTGTTGGCTTTTTGTCAAATTAGTGCGGACTATCGATCTTTCTTCGGTGTTCCAGGGTCCGTTTGACGGTTGGACCAGTGACGAAGTCTATACAATATTACATATTGAAGGTTTTTGAGTAAGAGCCAAGAGGAGTGCCAAGAGGTTTGACAATCCCCAGACACTTGACACTCCATCTATGACATATTTAACTGCATTGACTCCTGAAACCAACCCAATCTAGGCAAACATGTCATACATGGATGGCAGGAATGCGGAGTGTGTATAATCCATGTCTAGTGGGGGAGGGTTTTAATTCAGCTCTAGTTTCCCACCTGGAGATGGATAGAACACCGTTTTGCGCCCTCCACTTTGGCTGCGGAGCCTTTCCCATTTTCATCTTCAGGTCGGGATGACGGGTGAAAGCCCCTTTTTGGCCCTCCCAATGAGGTTATTGGGATCGGATGAGCTAGAGAAAACGCATTTCCAACACTCCCCATGATAGAAGAAGCTCCTGCATCCTGAAGCTTTCCTCCCCATTCCCCGCTCATTTGAGCGGGAATTACTTTCACCCTGCAGGCCCTGCCCTTCCCATTCTCCATCGGCGCTACACAAATCGATCTTACCTTCATCTTCCTTCATTTCGTGCCCCTTGGCACCCTGAGAACCACCAGTTCTCCCACCGCGTAAGACCCGACTCGACCAACTCGACCAACCCGACCGGTCCGTGCGAGGCGGTTCTGGAGAGGCCGGTCCGTCGCGTTCGTCGACGGGTTCGGCGCGTGGGGGACGCTGGGCAGGTGTCGGCCCGGAGGTTTGGGGGAACATCGGTGGATCTTGAAAGGAAGAAACAGGACCGGTGGTAGTGAGGTAGCAATGTTGCGTCATAGGATTGGTGTCTTGACATGTTTTGACATCTCACTATCTCGGGCAAATCTTTGCAACTCCCTGCCAAGTCTTCAAATATCGTTTGAATCTTGCTACTATAATATAGGAGGGATGCCCTTGCTAGTAGCTTCTTGCTCCTAGTAGCCATGCCCTTGCTACTAGTAGCTTCTTGCTACTATTTCGTTTGCACACTGTCATCCGCTTCACCGTGCCGCACACAGCAACGTCTTTGGACCTTCAGGAGGCTCAACAGGCGCAGAAATGGACCACCGAGCAGATGGAGAGGCCCGACGACTGAGTAGTCCTGCGTTCAGAGCGTCCTGGAACCATGAGAAGAGAAGTGACACAGTTTGTGCATGCTTGGGCCTTGGGCCCAACTCCATCGTGAAGTCTGTAGAGTGGCTTAGGCCGGGCGCGCTACCCCCCAGGCCAAACCTTGACCTGGGCTCAAGCCAGAGCTGTACAAGCCAGATAGTGGGATCTCTTCGGTCCCACTCCAATCGCTCAGGCCCGCACGCGGCACGCCAGGCGACAGGCGCTTTGGGTGACGGTGTGGCGAGAGAAGCACGAGGACAAGCCATTGTACCAGTTCCCACAGAAGAAGAGGAGGACTGTATGGTTCACGGTGTGAAAGCTGCATCCTTCACAGAGCGCGGCAGGATAGACACCTCGAACTGGAGTCGCATCCCGCATGTCAGGAATCCCGGTCATCAGCTTCAACTTTTGCTTGACCAAGGCAGGCCTTATCGACAGAAGAGATCCAAGAGGAGTTGAAGAAATGCTGATAGAGGAAGAAGGAGAGAAGGCAGAACAAACGGACGAACCTGGAGAGAGAGGGTTGAAAGTGGTAAAGTCGGCAATGTGGATGATCATGACGTGCTCACAAACGGGAAGTGTAGCCTTATGATGTACGCTAAAGCTAGTTCTGATGACGCAGCAAAACAAAAAATGCATAAACAATGCAAAAATAATGCAAAACCAATCCCGAAAAAATGCTCAGAAAACGCAAAAACAAGTCACCAAAGGATGCCTTGGAATGCAAAAAACGCAAAAATGCGAAAGAACGCATTTGTCCACTAAACAAATGCAAAAACATGCACAAACAAAGCAAAACAAATGCACAAAAAGGCACAAACAATGCAACAAACATGCACAAAAAATCACAACAAATGCAATCAAAAAGCAAAACAAAAGCGATCAACAGCGTTCTGGTCTTTGCCTTTGCATTTTTTGCTATGTATTTGCGTTTTTTTTGGCTTTTTTTTTGGGGCATTTTTTGTGCGTTTCCTTGAGAAAACGCAAGAATCGCAAAAAATCGCACAAAGAATGAAACAATGCAAAAATCGCACATAAAACGCACAAACATCGAAAAACTATCGCACAAAAAAGGTGAAATTTGGTTGTGCATGTGCATTTTTTGTGCGTTTTGTTCGCTTTTGTCTTACGTTTTAACTGTTGTTTTGCGTTTTGTTTACGTTTTTTTTTGGTTTCCTTTTGCAATTTTTGTGCTTTTTTATTTGCACTCTTTTTGACCAGCTGCCTTTTTCTTGCCCGTTTTTGCATTTCCTAGGCATCATTTCTGAGTGCGGTTTTGCATTTGTTCTTGCCTTTTTATGAATCCTTGAGATTTCAGAGTTAGGCTGTAAGGTACATCATAAGTGTAGCAGCAACTCCATTGAAGAGCAAAGCCCAAATCAACTTGGCAGCAAAAGAAGTCATGACATTTTGTCAACACCTTGGTCATCGCCAAGTAGCTTTCTATGGAGACAATGAGCCAACCGTCAGATCGATTTTGAGAATTCTGTTGAACAGCAGACATGCACTTGGTTGAGGACAAGGATTCTCACCTCCCGTATCCGTGATAGTGCTGGAAACCGGTTGGCAGAAAATGCAGTGCGACGTGTACGAGGGTTGACGTGCACCAGCGTGGCGCCGTGCCACTGGGGAGCGCGAAACACGCTAGTGTAAACGCGGCGTGTCGCTGGTGAGCGGGATGATTGCTGGTATCGTGTGATATGTTTGCTTCTAGTGGGCGGCGGGCCGTGTGGCGAAATTACGTCCGTGATGTCGCAGTGCCATGCGGATTTGCGCGGCCTTGGTGGGAAGCGCGTTTGTGATGCGCCGTGCCACCGGGGAGCGCGAAACATGCTGGTGTAAATGCGGCGTGTCGCTGGTGAGCGACAAGAGCGTCCAACGAGAGTGTCCCACAAGAGTGTCCCGTAAGAGTGTCCCACAACAAGAGTGTCCCACAAGAGTGTCCCACAACAAGAGTGTCCCATAAGAGTGGCAGGAGTGTTCTATAACAGTGTCCCACAAGAGTGTCCTACGAAAGTGTCCCAAAAGAGTGCCCCACAAGAGTTTCCTACAAGAGTGTCCCACAAGAGTGTCCTATAAGAGTGTCCCACAAGAGTGTCCTACAAAAGTGTCCCGTAAGAGTGACCCACAAGAGTGTCCTACAAGAGTGTCCCACAAGAGTGTCCCGTAAGAGTGTCCCACAACAAGAGTGTCCTACAAGAGTGTACCGTAAGAGTGTCCCACAACAAGAGTGTCCTACAAGAGTGTACCGTAAGAGAGACCCAGAAGAGTGTCCTACAAGAGTGTCCCACAAGAGTGTCCCGTAAGAGTGTCCCACAAGAGTTTCCTGTAAGAGTGTCCTGGATGAGTGTCCCACAAGAGTGTCCCGTAAGGGTGTCCCACAACAAGAGTGTCCCACAAGAGTGTCCCACAACAAGAGTGTCCCACAACAAGAGTGTCCCATAAGAGTGACAGGAGTGTTCTATAAGAGTGTCCCACAAGAGTGTCCTACAAGAGTGTACCGTAAGAGAGGCCCACAAGAGTGTCCTACGAGAGTGTCCCACAGGAGTGTCCCACAAGAGTGTCCCACAAGAGTGTCCTACAAGAGTGTCCTACAAGAGTGTCCCACAAGAGTGTCCTACAAGAGTGTCCCAGAAGAGTGCCCCACAAGAGTATCCTACAAGAGTGTCTCACAAGAGTGCCCCCCAAGAGTGTCCTACGAAAGTGTCCCAAAAGAGTGCCCCACAAGAGTTTCCTACAAGAGTGTCCCGCAAGAGTGTCCTATAAGAGTGTCCCACAAGAGTGTCCTACAAGAGTGTCCCGTAAGATTGACCCACAAGAGTGTCCTACAAGAGTGTCCCACAAGAGTGTCTCGTAAGAGTGTCCCACAACAAGAGTGTCTTACAAGAGTGTACCGTAAGAGTGTCCCACAACAAGAGTGTCCTACAAGAGTGTACCGTAAGAGAGACCCAGAAGAGTGTCCTACAAGAGTGTGCCACAAGAGTGTCCCGTGAGAGTGTCCCACAAGAGTTTCCTGTAAGAGTGTCCTACAAGAGTGTCCCACAAGAGTGTCCCAGCAGAGTGTCCCAGAGGAGTGTCCCACAAGAGTGTCCCGTAAGAGTGCCCCACAAGAGTTTCCTACAAGAGTGTCATTTGGACATATGTAGCTTTCCGATCGTGTTTGCACTCGGGTTCGTGGGCTCCATCTGGACTTTTGGGAAGGAATCACATGCATTGGGGTTCACGTGGAAGTGGAACATGCTTTCTAAGAAGATTCTGAGAAAATTTTCTCCTTTACTTGCTACACTCAATATGGTTTGTTTCAACTTTTTAAATTGTCTAGGGCTCGTAGGCCCTGGCCACGTGGTTCTCTATCCTGCTTTCTTGGTGGGTTCAGGTCCTTGCTTGCTTGGGGAATAAAGTTTCAAAAGACTGGCTACACTCCCTGAAATAATCATGGAAGTGGACAAGAACACCTGCCTGTTTGTACCATTGGTTTCCGTATTCATTTTGTGATGCATTTTAACTTTGCTGCTGTGATAGCCACCCACAGTGGCTCACAGTCAGGGGAAGAGCCGGCGACATCCCCTTCGCGACGATGTATATGCAAACCAAAGGGACATTCCACGGGTTGATTAATTTGTGTAGTTTTTCCGTTTATAGAAATAGTATATATATATATATATGGACGACAGTATAGACGACATTGAACGTTTGTAACGGGTGATTTACCTAATGGTTTGTTTGTTCCAAATCCGTGTTTTATGTATTTCAGGATTCTTAAGGTTCTGCCATTGGCACGAAGACCCCATGGTTGCAACGCAGACCTGTCATCACTCGGTGTTCGTTTTGGGTTTTTTGGGACAGACCCCAAACTCGCTTCGAGGCCGTTAAGCCACTGACAAAACCGCCACTGACTTCAAGCCGTGCTGCAAAGGACAAGAAGAGGTTCCTACAATTCCAGGCCAAGAGGGAATCTGTGCTTGGTCCTCTGAGCTGCAACCTGCAACCTGTCGACGATGGTCACTTTCCTGTGAGTGTGGGTCACTGAACCTGTGGATGGTCTTCGATGGTTTCATTGATTTGAATTGTTTTGATGAAGGGGGGGCAGAGTGCAGTCAACTGAACGTGAACCCGATTTGGCCTCCACAATCTCAGAGCAATATCCAATGGCCACAAGCCACAAGCGGCAACGAGAGAAGACCTTAGGGGGGGTTGCAGAGATTGCAGAATTTGGGTTTGTTGCTTTCATTGGATACAAAGTCCAATATGATTCATATCAAGTCATTCCTTTGGCCGAGGCTGAACCTCAATGACGAAGCTGACCTGATGATGGGCCCGGACGTGCGTGGGACGCGCACGTCTCTTCGACGCGTGCGCGACGCGTGAAGACGACGCGTTCGCGACGTGAACAGAAAGAAGGTCTTATTTGGGGGAGAACCAAGTATTTCGATCTAAGTTTCAATCTGTTTCAGATTGGTCTCTGTAGGTTTTGGGTCAGCCCAATCGCTTAAGCATCACTTTCTGGTGTCAAGAACACCTTATATGGAACCAGGGCCAGGGGAGGCAATGGGGAACATGGAAGTGCGTCATGGTTGGCCACGCTGGGGAATAGAAAACATAGAAGTTTTAAGAAATGCGACGCGCTTCTGCGTATTCCAGTTAATTACTGGATATGTGGATTTCCCGTGAATTCCGCAAAAGACTCGCTTGCTTGCACGGAGTGCAAAGGACGTGTCAAGAACCTTGGAAAAGAAACCTTATTGGACCGTATGCCACAGATAGATTGAGATCCAACAAATGAACAGATAGATTTGGATCTATCTTCCATGGATCCATATGACACATCTCTATAGAGACCATGCCGCCCGGGCGCCCCACGGGCGCGGCCACGGACGGCCGAGGCCTCGCGCATCCGAACATCGCCGCTCGGCCGCACCGTGGAGAGAGGGGGGCCACGCGCAGCCGTGAACCCGAGACGTACACCCACGATCCTGCCGTCTTCCCAGGGATCTTACCACAATATATATATATAGTGTCATGATACCCCACGATACTTTCATGATATGTAGCCTTTCCATGCACGAAGAATTATCCAGTGTGATTGGTTCCTATGTACTCCAATGTGAACCCTCATGCGAAAAGAGGAAACTGTTCCAAAGCTGAACATGTCAATCCCAAAACCCATCTCTACATACATTTTGACGCACCGATTGTTTCTAGCAAAGGTGGTGCAAGAAAAGAACTGCCGCTGCGGGTGTCAGTTCACTTCAATCCAATATATCTTTTAAGCGTGCCAGACTCGAACCTTTTCAACCTGATCTGGGCATATTTTGTGTGACAAGGAATGTGGTCTCCACCGGATGTATTTTCGGTCATGTTTTTTCAGCAACTGACTTTTCCCATGCGCAGCATCAATTCGCCAAACAATTTGGAGGCGAGTGTGGGTAGTAAACTTATTGCTATGTAGACATGCAGCTCAGGTACATGGTTAAAGAAGGTTTTAGATGCGGGGTATTTGCTAGATCAGATGTGGAACATTGCGTTACATGACTTATGTGCAATTCGATTTGCCTAGATCCCCCTTGTGTTTCATGCATTGCCCTTCGTGCCCATTCCCCAGGTGTTTCATCAATTGCCCGCCCCTTCATTTTCCCCTTGCGTTTCATCCATCACCCCCATCTCCGCTTCTTGTGCGCTTTTCATTCCCCTTGTGTTTCATACATTGCCCCCTCGTACCTTCTTCATCCCCCCAGTCTTGAATTTCATCCATCGCTCCCCCGTTCATTCTCCCCCTGTTTTTCACCCAATGAATATTGCTCCGTACTCTCTTCATTTGCCCCCTCGTGCCAGTCCCCACTGGCACTTGCTACTGACTGTAGATCGATGTACAAACAGATCAGAAAGTAGGTAGATCCCGTTTCTTTTGAGTCAAGTGTTCGTTGTCGCGTTTTCGGCGCAGCTTCGTTTTTTTCGAACCGTTTTCCGCGCGGCGCGGCCAGGTGAAGTGCCACACATGGTTTCAGACAGAGGCGATGTCCGGACGACAGGGACTGAAGCAGTCATGTCACAGTTCATGTCCCATATCGGGCGCGCACGAATGTGACGAGAAGTGGTGTGCAGGGGTCCCAGGGTCCCAAGCTGTTTGGTTTCGTCGTTGCGTCTGACAGGGTGAACCCTGGATTCTCGCACCTCGCCCAGCTGGGTGGGCACATCGTGGGCGCGGGGCGCGGGTCAGTGGTTTCAACGTTGGAAGCCGCCCCACCAGACCGGTCGACCAGGCACGACTCGACCGACCCTCCACACCGGTCCTGCGGTTCGAAGGAACTGCGGAAGAGCCCTCCCGAGTCTGCGAACGGGTCGGATCGAAGCAGGTGCATTTGTACATTGCTCTCGAGCTGGTGGAAGGCGCTGGTTCCGCGCGTGTGCTTATAAGTGTAGGGAGATGCATGGTAAACATTCCATGGCTTCGTTTTTTTGATATCTCCAGTCCTTTGGGGAAGAAGTCGTGACTGAAACCAAGACGATAGCACCACGCACTCAGTACCTGTGAAGTTGTTGCAATACCCAGACTGCTACGGGCCTTCCAAGGTAGGCAAAGCCCCTTCTTCATTTGCTCCAGGGCACAACACCAGAAGGAGATGCACAGGCATCACAATAGCAGCAGCTATAGTTGGGGATGGTTCGTGTTGATGAGAATCCTCTTCGGGTTGTGGACATTCGACCTCAGTGGATGATACACGATATGAAAGAACTGCGACAAAAAAATACCAAAGCCATTGAGATCCATTCGATCCATTTGGATCCTGGTTTTATGATAAATGTGATGAAGTGCCAACTCTGAAGTCATTTCACTTCGTTCCTTTTGCGACTCAAGCCTGTACTCCTGCTGCGCGCTGCTGCGGCCTCTGCCCACACCGCCGTACCCGGCACTGCTTGTGGCCAGGTGGTGATCTTTTGCACTGCCTGTTGGACAGCGGATGCTTTGAGGAGAAGCAGGCGACGGAACCACCACGAGCTCGATTCATGGTCGGCCGGACCACCGAACGTCCGCTATAGTCTCGGCCCGTCAGACGTTGGTCGTCCCACCGAAGATGAAGAGAATAGACGAGTCCTGGCAAGGTCAATGGTCAACCTACTATATAATTACCTGGACCTTCCAACCGGGTCAATCACAAAAGCTACCAGAATCTTTTGGTCGTTGGAAGATTCAGGTAGGGTGCTGGGCGAAGCGTCGCACCCAGAAAAGCCACCGAAACGGCCGACGCTCCGAGACGAAAAGCCTCGACCGGGCCAAAACGGGTCCGGCGACGTCGCCACGGCCAGTGCGAGCGGAGCGTTGCTCAGTGTCGCTGATGCAAGGGTCCCGAGCAGTTGGGAGGTCAGGGTCCCTGGTGGGACACACTCCCTGAGGCCTTTTGCGCCATCGGTGAGCACAGGTCCCATGTAGAGGCGAGCACAGGTGCCATGCACTGGTCCTCTCAAAGGTACATTCACATGATCGGCGCATCTGATCCCACCCCACCAAAAACTAGAAGGAGGGCAATAGCGTTTGTCCATTTTGAAGTTCCCTGGCTTCCTGAAAGTGTAGCCCCATATCAAGCTGTGTCCACATATGGTAGGTGTGTGTTTTTAATAAGGAGACACCCAACCAAACAAAGAGATCATTAGATTTCTCGCAAATCCAAATACCAGTCTATTCGCACTGTATAGAGCCTACTATGATTCCTGGACCTCTAACTTCTATCATAATAGCACCCATATACAGCTAGCAATCTGACCTCACACCAATGGTCGATAGATATCACTCCCGTTTGGTCGCAGGCGAACGCTCGTAATGGTCGTCCGCGAGTCGTGGTACCCAACGCGAGTTGGGTTTTGTTCTATGTTTGTTTTCTTTTGAGGGGGCGCAAGTAGGAGGTTTCCCTATTTTAAGACACACTCACAGACCATTCGCCGAACTTGTAACCACTGACGGTGCACAAACGGTGCACAAACCCTGCGCAGGCGGCACGTCTTTTCGGACAGATCTGCGATGCGGTGCGCTACCTGCACGTGGAGAAGCAACTGGCACGGTCCTCACCCCGTCCTCACGCGGTACTCGAGGGGGATGGGTTGAATCTCTTGGTTAAGGAGGGCTCCTCCTTGGAGCAGCCGGGACAAGCTGATAGATAATGGTAGAGCTTCGGAGACCGGCGATGCCGGTTGGGGGCGTGTTCGCTATCGTGTTCAGTTTCTGTTTTTTTGTTATTTTTATTCTTTTCGGCTGTCCGTTGCCTTTGTACATCTTGCTTGGTTATTAAGTCGTTGTTCGTTTCGAATGCGGCGCGCGCCCCCCGAGACCTCATATCAAACACGTTTGAGGGGCGGGCGTGCAAAAAGAGACCAGGCAAAGTCCCTCAGGCTGGTGGTGGAGAGGCCTTTTTAAAGGACCAAAAAGATAGAACACATTGTAAATATAAATGTTACCATGTTTTTTGCCGCTCGAGTCTTCAAAAGTGCACCAAAGCCACGCTATTTGCATAGTTGTTGTGTGCTTTTACGCCAGGAAGCCATGTAAATACCGATGGTTTTGAGCTATCGAGTGCTCAAAACCACGGTGTTTACGAGGTTTTCTCGAAGAGCGCGATATTTTCAGCATTTCGCGCGCCGCGCCCCAAAAAGCGTCGATATTTACGCAGTTTTTGCAACGCTGCGACATTTTCTGGATCAAAATTTGTGAAAGCACTATAATTTAAGCGTTTTGCGCCTTGGCGCAAACCGAACAGGCTTCAAAGCTGTCCCTGTAAGGCCCAAATCCAGCTCCTTTCCAGTTCCCAAATTTTTTTGTCCAACTTGCCTGTCTTTTGACGACTTTTTCGACATACCAGAGTCTCCCAAAAAAGGCCTCTCCCCCACCAGGCTCAAGGATTTTGCTACGTGTCTTGTTTTGCCGTTTTTGGAATCGCTCCAGGTGCAACAACGGCTCGAAACGCAGGCGAGACCGCAATTTTTTTAAGCTCGATTTCAGAAAACACCGTAAGGGGGGGGGCCCGGCATGGGGAGCACCCCCCCCGTAGCTAAAGCTATAGGCGATAATAAGCTACACCATATGGCATCGCCGGATTTGCACCAAACCATGACATGGACATGGACGATCAAACACATGAACCCATCATGCAATGAAACGCACGCATGCTACGTGGACATGACCATGAAACATGGGCCATGAAACCATACAACAAATACCGTGCAACCATGCAACCACACGAAAAAACCGTGGCACCTTTTCTTCCTGGTCACAGAACACAACCTCCAGAGTACCATGTTGCTTTCGCACGTTTCAGTCTGCCTTCGAACAGACGTGCAAACGAACGCCGCCGCCGCCGTCTTCCCATGCCAGGACGCAGGCCCACAGAGGAGTGGCCTACCAGCCCCCTGCAACCTGCCCACAGAAGACGTGACCGCATGGCGCACCACCGGTCGAACGCATGACCTGGCTGGCCAGCTGCCACACGGTCGGACATACAAGCAGCGCTATAAGGCCCCGGAGCCTCATCTTGCCAGTGGTGTTCTGGTCGAGCTTATCATTTTGAGAAACCACGGCTTTCTTTACTTCCAAAACTTCCAAAACTATGGGCTTCCTGCAAAAATAATCCGCTAAAGCAAATTCTGAGAAGGAATCGTTCCCTCATCCCATCAGACCAAACTCTTCCCATTTCGCCACTCTTCCAGCCTCACCGAGTCGAGCCGTGGCCGCTCGGTCGTGCCGATCCGGCGTCGTCGCCCCCGAGGTCCTTACGGGATATTCTGAGCCCAACCAGAATGCCCTGGGCCGACATGCGTGACGAGGAACCGTCAGATAACCCTGGCCGCTCGGTCGTGCCGAGGAAGGCGAATCTCTCGCCCACCAGAATGCGGGGACACCTGGTGGCCGCGGATTTCGGACACACTTGTGTTGTGGAGCTGTTGGCTCACTTGTGACGCGCCCGTGTTTCCGTGTGCCAGTATGCGCCCGTGAGTAGTAGTAGTAGTAGTAGTAGTGGTAGTAGTAGTAGTAGTAGGCGTAGTAGTCGTAGTAGTAGGTGTAGTAGTAGTCGTCGTCGTCGTCGTAGTCGTAGTCGTAGTCGTCGTCGTTGTCGCCGTCGTAGTCGTAGTCGTGGTGGTAGTAGTAGTAGTGGTGGTAGTGGTAGTGGTAGTGGTAGTAGTAGTCGTCGGCTGTCGTAGTATAGTGGTTAATAGGTAGTAGGTAGTGGGTAGTGAGTAGCAGGTAGTAGCAGGTAGTAGTAGTAGTAGCAGCAGCAGTAGCAGCAGTAGCAGTAGCAGTAGCAGTTTTAGGGGTAGTAGTATTAGTAGTAGTAGTAGTAGTAGTAGTAGTAGTAGTAGTTTTAGTAGTAGTAGTAGTAGAAGTAGTAGTAGTAGTAGTAGTAGTAGTAGTTTTAGTAGTAGTAGTAGTAGTAGTATTAGTAGTAGTAGTAGTTGTTGTTGTAACTGTAGTCGTGGTCCTAGTCCTAGTCCTGCCCAGTCGTAGTGGTAGTGGTAGTGGTAGTCGTAGTTGTAGTCGTAGTCGTAGCAGTAGTAGTAGTAGTATTAGTAGTAGTAGTTGTTGTAACTGTAGTCGTGGTCCTAGTCCTAGTCCTGCCCAGTCGTAGTGGTAGTGGTAGTCGTAGTCGTAGTTGTAGTCGTAGTCGTAGTCGTAGTAGTAGCAGTAGTAGTAGTAGTGGTACTGGTAGTGGTAGTGGTAGTTGTAGTGGTAGTGGTGGCAGTAGGAGGAGGAGTAGCAGTAGTAGTAGTAGTAGGGGTGGTAGTAGTAGTAGTAGTAGTTGTAGTAGTAGTAGTAGTGTAGTAGTAGTAGTAGTAGTAGTAGTAGTGGTGGTAGTCGTAGCTGTAGTGGTAGTCGTAGTGGTAGTGGTAGTCGTAGTCGTAGTGGTAGTGGTAGTGGTAGTGGTAGTGGTAGTGGTAGTCGTCGGCTGTCGTAGTATAGTGGTTAATAGGTAGTAGGTAGTGGGTAGTGAGTAGCAGGTTGTAGTAGTAGTAGTAGCAGCAGTAGTAGTAGTAGTAGT
>CAXAMN010015780.1:933225-947025 GCA_963970005.1 Durusdinium trenchii | reverse complement strand
AAGCTTGAGGTGCAGATTTCGTGGCAGGCGCAACACAAAATACGTTTTCGAGAGATAGCGGACGCACGAAATGCAGTGTTTTTGAATAGAAAGGGTGGCTCCGAAGCTGGCCAGTCAAGCTTTGCGGAACGATGTGTGCGAGACGGTCTCGGGTCATTCTCGGATCATGCTCGGAATCGTCCCTCCATTGTGATTAGAGGTTTCAGTTGTTTCTTGAAGTGCCCATCCGCACCCTATACGGGCACCCACGCCTTTCCACCATCTAATTCCACACCGAAAATGAGCCCAAAATCATCATCAGACCTGCTCTCACAGTTCCAAACGTCACTTTCTGCTGGGAATTAACATTCATCTTTTTAAATGTCATTTTGTACAGAGGCATTTATCATCCCGGCGATCTGCTCCGCCACAGCTTTTCATAATAACCTTCCAAATGCCGCTTTCTGGCGGCAGTAAGAATCAATTTTGAAAGCCAGCCTTCTGCCTTGCCACAGTTGTATTTGCGCAAAATAATGTATGATTCCACACGTCCTCGAAGCTGATCGGTCACTGCCAAACGTCGCTCTCTGACGGCAGGCAAAATCATTCTTTAAAGCCAGCCTTCTCCTTCGCCACCGCTTTATATAGACCATCTAATTCCACACTGGAAATGGCCAAAAAATGATCCTCGAAGCTGCTGGGGTCAGCTGCAAACGGCGTTGCTTTCTGCCGCCAGTAAAATTCTTCTTCAAGCCCGATCTAGACCAACTTCCTACTACCCAGTCTAGCCTGTCTCTAGTGCTTTCTGACGGGAGGGTTGCGGATAAAGCGAGTCTACTTCGGCAACCATCTCATCCACCCGACACCAGGCAGTGTTCCCTTGCGCGCTCCCCCGAAAGCCGGGTCGGCGGATAATAGAAATTGATAGACAAGCTTTGAGCAGCTGATACTAGATATTGGTAGATCCGTCTTCTTTTAATTAATAACAGAAACAGTTCGCGTGAAACATTCAGTAAAAGGACGGCAGGCAGGCGAGGTAACCCAGGCAGATCTGCCTCAGCTAGGCCAAGCCGGAGAATCTGCCACTCAGATGTTGAGGAAAATGATCCGTTGAGGAGAAGATGGGCCTCAAGTCTAGGTATGGTCATGAGATAATGCACACTGAACTGAATGCCGCATGCCACCCGGCTGCCTAGGTGAAAAAAAAAAACTGAGTAAAAGCAGAATGAGTGCAAGTGGGTTGAAGGCCATTGGTTGGAGGCCATCGCATCTAGGTGGGAGGTCATCGGAACAGGTTGGAGGCCATCGCTAGTAGGTTGGTTGCGTACAAAAACGACGGCGGATTGAACTCACATCGCAATTTGATTTGAACTTACATCACAATCAAGATGAAACACAGGGTAGGTTGGAGGCCATCGCATTTATATAGGTTGGATGCCATCGCATCTAGGTGAGAGGCTTGGCTGCATACAAACTGAACACTCAACACACAAGCAAATCTTGGTAGAAAATCAACCACAAGCATGACTGCAGACCTGAAAACCTAAACAGCCTTGCGCCTCTATACGAGTGGTCGGCAGTTACAACATTCACAAACCAATGCAGGTACATGGGACTGGCCAGGTCCCACATCCCACGATATCACCCAGCTTCGTTGGTCAAGGTTGGGGATATCGTGCCTTGACTCCCTGCATTATCACGCCAACAGGTGACCTGGGATTCTAAGGTATTCAAAGGAGGCGCCCCCATCCTGCCCGGAAAGGGGGTTGCGAAGGCATATGTGCACGCAAAAAGGCCGAAAGAACGACGAAAGAAAAGACGGGACAGACAACAAGTGCGCAGTCGCCGACGAAAAACTCAGTTAAAAGGGACAACCGATGAACCGAGCCTCAGCCTCATTGTAGCGAACCTAGTTTGTTGAAGAAGTTATGCGCGCGTGTGTACAAATTGGGTGAAGACAGAAGTGCATGCAAGAGAAGAAAAGGGTGAAGATGACAGGACATGAAGACAGAACGGACATGAAAGAAAAGAGGGAGACGGTGTGTGGGGGCCAATGAAAGGGAAACCAGATGAAAAGGGACAGCAGCCAAACCTCATTAAAAAACTTATTGCAAACACCTCATGTGTTTGTAACCACGTTGCGCACAGGGGGGGAGGGGATGGGAAAAAAAACACATACTGGAAAGAACATGAGGATGCTCCCAGCTACGACTTAACTGTCCAAGGACCGCATCAAAAAAGGAGGAGAAGGGCTCCCAGCTATGACGCAGGCATCCAGGGACACCCGAGTAGGAAAAAAACAGAGAGAGCAGACAAGGAGAAAGGAAGAATGAAAAACAGGTGTTCCCAGCTAGGACGCAGGCGTCCAGGGACGCACCGTGGAGAGTGGGGTGCCTGGGTGTTACATCCAGGGACACCCCAAAGAGGTCAAAGTAAGCTGTTCTTGCACTCTTCGGGCCCATTCTGGGCTGGCACTCCGCTCATGGCCTGCAATGTTCGACCAGTGAGGTTCACAGAGACTTGAAACCTGAGAACGTCCTGCTGACCAACAAGGAGAGGGCCCTGAGCTGACGAACGGTCTAGATAGCTGGTCGTTGCAGGGGAAAAACATGCATCCGGAAGAACATTGCCAAACAGATATAGGTGATTATTCACGTTCTAAGCACATCTTACATCTTAGCTACAAACCAAATTTGTGTAGTAAAGGAAAACTATTCCCCATAGAGGCATGCGTGATCTGTTTACAACACTTTTGGTTTAAAGAGGCCTGAAGAGTTTTGGCTGCGGAGGTTCCGCTCCAACTGAAAGGTAACACGCGCTGTGTGCTCACGTGATGTTCGCCTGGGCCCTTGGTTCAAAGCCGGAAGAACCGGACTCGACCTCGGCACGTCGATGCGCCGAACGGCTCGCGCGGGCGCGGGACCATGGCAGGACCGCGAGACGATGATTCCCAAGCTGGCGGATTTCGGCTTGGCGCGCTGCGGCCTCGGAGCTTTGTGTGGCAACGGCGACACGGTGACTACTGCCATATGCCGACACTGTGACTACAGCAAGAACTGCGTGGACATACCTGTCCAGACGTACAGTATACAGAGGTCATGTTTTTGGACGGTGTTCACTTACCACAGCCTTCAAGGGTTGTTAAGGAGAAAGGAAAGCATGTTTGTGTGTGTGTGTGTGTCAGTGTGTAGAGTCGCTGCTGAGCAACATGATTGGTGGCGACACGTCAATGGCGTTTCGCGTGAAGCTGTGATCCATGGGATGTTTGTTGATCTAGAGTAGTATTGTTGGGGTCTCCATTAATAGACACTTCTATCCCCAGCTTGCCAGGGTTATTCTTGTATTTTTTTGTAATTGCTCTAGTGTTTGAGCAACATATGGTAGCATTATGTTAAAAGTGAGCTGTGACTGCACTGGCGGCTAGGAAACCCAACGAAGCTTTTTACATCCATTTACTATTTTTTGCCTGAAGCAACTACTGTTTGCACATGACGTAGAAGTTAGCTAAGCTCTAGCTAGCCAAACTCAAGCAAACCAGCACTTACAAAAGCGAGTAGGTTGCAAGCAAGTTTGCAAGCAATGGCAAATACATTGCAACTATTGTAGGTTCCTAATACTTAGCACCCCATGGCTCAGCCAAATACAGCATCTTCCATCTTCAATACAACGATCCATTGTGTGAAAACCTCAAGCTCTGCCAGCTGTTCCAGGCCACCTCCCTCCAATGAAGGTCACCCTCCTCTCCTATCTCCTTTCCTTCCGTTGACGCTGGGCGGTTTCCAGGGAAAAACATGGCCTCGCGCGACTGCCGCACCTTCTGCGGGACGCGCGGGCGCTTGGTCCCCTCGGTGCTGCCGAATAACACGCAGGGGGTTGTGTTTACTAGTTCTGCGAATGGTATGTGGGTGTGTATCAAAATAGGCTAGGGAAACCCTCTAAGTTTGGCCCCCAGAAAGGAACACGACGCCTCCATATAGCCTGAATCAGAAAAGGCTTGGTCTCCAGTCTCCGCAGGCCGCACTATTTCGCGCCAGAGGTCATCACCACCTTCAGGCGCAAATCCCTTCCAGTCCGCGTAGAGCTGGAGGGCGGAGGGCGCGGTCGTTGTGTCAGCCCAAAGCTGCACGGCACAAACTGTGAAACGGTACATACAGTCGGTTGTGTAGGTCGTGTTCTCATTTGAAAAGGATTGACCTCCCCATAGAAATGGGACTCCGTGGAGGTGTTTCTCCACATCTCTGTGTGGGGTTCTTATACTGTCTCGTCCCGTCCCTTTCCACCCGTCCGGTGGTCGCGCCTCTTCGGCAGCTCGGCGGGAGCGAAAGACACGGGCTACGGAAAGCAGGTGGACATGTCCGGAGGCCGAGCTAGTGGCTGGAGGTCGCCTGAGTGGGTCAGGTGAAGATCGGAGATCGCCTGAGCATAGAGGTTGGAGGTTGGAGGCTGTTTCCGAAGTGACACCCAGCGAGGAGAAATGACTTCTTTTTTGCTGAGGGTCTTGTTTCTCGAATTTGAAGGTTTTCGGGATGTTTCAGGGGGAGAAGTGGAAGTAGATAGTAGGTTGTTTTGCTACTTCATGGTTTCGAGACTGCGATATATATATATATATATTTGTATATGTTTTATATGGTTTTGCTCGCAGCTGCTCGCTGTTTCCCCCTGCACATCGAACATGCGTTCGCGCGTTTAAAAACGAGGGACGGCACAGGTGAGGGAAGAGCATCAGATGCCAAGGCATCATATACGTTCGCACCTTCCGTTCGGGGTCACCGGAAGCTGGAAGCCCACGCACTACTGAGAGATCTCCAGGCACACCCCGACAGGAAGGTCCAGGTACTTTGGATGCTGTCCCACTATCCCTAGGGCTCCAAGTACCTTTCCCAGAAGGTGATTGGAGACGCTCTCATGTAGGTTTTGAGGGTCCAAGTACCTTCTGAGGTTCGGTACGACTGGATCCCTAGGCTATCTTTGGGGCTGGCTTTTTCACCCGTCCCATGCTCCGAAAATGGCCATGTGCTTGCTCTACTGAGCCGGTCACACCGAAGCAAGCTCCATGGTCCATGCTGTTGCTTCGGATCTCTCGCTGCACCGAAGCGCCGAAGCTCCGAAGTGGAGTCGACTCCAAGCAGCGAGCTGGCGCAGGCTCCGACGTGGTAGACTGAGCTTTTTTGAGGAAGAGGATCACCTCCATACTCAGTCTATACTCAGTATCCCTGGCAGATCCAAGCTGAAAACGAACGTCCTTGGTGATGGGAGCTTTATGGTGACACCCACGAACGCGACCCATTGGACCATTGGACCCGTCCATTCGTGCGGGAACCCTGCCGAAGCATCTCCTCACCGATGGTTCGGTCATATGACGCTGTGGTGCCTGTCCCTCATTGTCCCACGCACCTGTCCTGTCCTGTTTGGTATATATTATAGTATGCCCAGATTTGGTACTGAATGACGCTGAGGTGGAGTCTGGGGGTCATTCTCTACATTCTCCTCAGTGGCATCCCGCCCTTCGAGGTCCAACCAAAAACGAACGACGCGACGGTCAGCGCAACGACGACGGTCAGCGCAACGACGGGTGGCTGAGAGTGGGCACAGCTGACAGGCTGCTTTTTTTCATGCGTGCAAAACACGAGGACACACGTTGTTCGTCACGTTGTTCGAACATCACTCGTCGGGGGTGGTGCTCTAGCAGCGGCGCCGACGGCCGCAGAGAAAACCGCAGAGACGGCACCCAGGGAGCGAGTTGCTTCACACGGACCCCTGGTGCTCTTTCCCAGACACTCCATGGGACTGGCATATTTACCCTACATTGGGGTGGTTGACTGGGGGTCAATTGATCAGCAGTCCCATGCCACGGGTCGTGTTTGGGTTGAAATCCGAGGAGGACAACCTCTATCGGCAGATCCTCGACGGAAAATATGAGTTCGACGTGCAAAGCCTCAGTGCGACTACGGCGAGGGGTCACGCGCGCGGTCACGGCCGGGGCCGGAGGATGCGGCTTGGCCGGCTCTGGGGGCGGTGGTTCGGAAGGTTTTCGGAGTCCTTTGGAAAAGGTTTTTGAAGCTCCCTTTGGCCATTGGTTCATGCTCTCGCAAAACGTCCAAACGTCGGACCGGAGCACCGTAGCACCCCCCCGGTGTTCTTGATCCGGAGCACCCGGAGCACCCGGAGCACCCGTCGCTGCATCGATTCCTCCAGCAAGGTGCAGGAGTGGACACGGGTCACCGAGGAGGCCCGAGACCTCGGCGTTCAACCTTCTTGGGTATTGATGGCTGGTTTCGTCATGGTATTTCTTAGCAGTTTGTATGGTAGGTTGGATACCCCCGAACTTAGAGTAATCTGTTCAACCCAGGGCGCCCAGGTTTTGACCCACGCACCAAAATATGATAACATATTTCACATATATTAATTAGATGTTTGTGGGTCCTGTGATCTTTTTTGGGGGGGTAGAGTTGATTTGCACATTGCGTAACGTATTTGACACATTGACACTCCTCCAAAGTCCTGCAAAGGCCAGGAAACTTTTTGGAGCGCTTGAACAGGGCAGCGGTGTTTCCACAAGTCAGTCACGGGGCCAAAGGATAAACACGAGGATTTGAACCAAGACTCATATCACGGAAATGCAGTAGATTCTACACCTACACGTGTTTGGAAGACAAATATCTACCAGCACCCTCCAACAGGTCGCCACCTGCGACTTTTGAGTCAGCAAAAGCCCCCAAAGGAGACCTGTTGGAGGGTGCTGGTATGGCTCTATGATTCTAAGATTGATTCGCTCAAGAGTTGATTGACGCAATCTGACAAGTTTGATTGTTAGACTCTGGCACATGTGAAAGCCGTGTTGTTTCCCAGTCGGCTGTTTGGACATGTTTGGGACCTGTCTATTTTTTGTTGTATGATATGGGTCGTGATTGTTGATTGTGATGTTCAATTGTTTTTTATGATTCGGATGTTGGTTGTTTGGAAGAAGGTCACCGAAGTGTCGCTACATGGCCAACTACGCGGCCAAGTGGAGGTTTAGCCCGTGACGATCCTCAGCCTACAGGTCGATGAACCACCAATCCTCGCAGTTCGTCCTTTGAGTGGGGCCTGCCAACCAGCTGCCGCGTCAGCTGCGTGCCGTTTCACTCGGCGTGCCGGTTTACTCGTGGAGGCCAAGAGATTGGTGAAGGCCATGATGATGGTGAATCCACGGGAGCGCATCGATATCCGACAGGCCTGCGGCTCGTGATGTGAGAAGGACATGGCTGGCATTCAGGGAAGGAGATGGTCAGCAATCCTGGGGGGAATGGCAGAATGGTTTCAGGTATCTTCAGGCCAATTTTGTTTGGAATCAGCATATATTCCGTCCGAGATGCCCAGTTGGATATATTTACTTCATGTAAGTGATACCGATATACCGGTACGGTATACCGGTACGGTGCATGTTTCCTTGCGAGTGAAGTTGTAGATTCTGCTTCCTCAAAGCCTCTCCCACTAGTTTAACACACCGAAAATACCATGGCTATCCATGGCTGTCCATGCTGGGTCTGAGGTTGCCAAACCCAACGACAGACTGGGCCATCCGTGTTGCATCGCGAGGCTTTGGATCATCCTTGGCTCAAGTTCCCCAGGCGGGCCATCTGGTGTGCCTCCTCAGTCGCGCCGTGACTGTCGCTGCTGGTGATCTTTTTTGGGGTGACGCGCCGACATAGACATCACCGAAAACCTCGGAACTGCCGTAGACATCACCAGCGCCTTGAACGGAGGCCCGGCGGTAGCTGTTCCAGTCACGTCTTGACAGGGTGACGACGCGATCGTTGGTTCACCAACGAGTGTTTTCCTCTCCCTAGGGCTCCAAGTACCTCCTCAGAAGGTATTTGGACCCTCTAAACCCACCCCAAACACCTTCTCAGAAGGTATGACTGGAGCCCTAGGGTCTACAAACAGGGGTTTTTCACTCCACATCCATTGTTTCATGGAGGGTCCCGAGACTCTCGACCGAACCCTGGCACCATTCCCCAGGCTTTGCATGCCCGCGCGCTCCCACGCCGAGCCGGGCTCGGACCCTTGGGGGTGCACCCGGGAGAACCGCGTGGCGGGAAGACCACGCCCACGACGTGAGTCGCGGCTCGGGGGGGAAGCTCGGTTCGTGCTCGGTTGGGCTCGGGTGGACGGAGGTGTGTTTTCCATGGGATGAACGGATGAACACATCCCCAAGTGAGTGTTCTTCGATGTGTGTTTGATGAGTTCTAAAGATAGATCGTCGGTGTTTTCGACCATGCAGCTATAGACATTCAGTGGGTGGTTCGACATCTCTATCTCTATGTTTGAAAGATGTTCCATCATTATGCTTATTCGGGAATGGCTATCTCCATTCACAAGTCGTTTGGTCATGGTTTGAGAAAACTGAACTCAGTTGCTGGTCAGTCACAATTCTTTTTCTTGTCTTTTTGAGTGTCTCTGTCACTTTTAGCGCAATCTCAATGGTGTCAGATTTTTTGATCGTCTGCATCTCGCCTGGTCTTTTGTCAGTTCATTTTTGGTTCACCCCCTGCAGACAGCATTGCGGTACTGGTACTACCGTGGTAATCGAGCGAGAATCCAAGCAGCAGCTATGATGTGCCGGGGATCCTCATATTATTCAGTTGAAGACTAGACAGCTCAAAAGCGCAAGTGCTTAATGGTCATCCAGGAACCTTGGTCATCGTGCAAAACCGAATCAAAGGGACAATCTCCCCAATACATGCAGAGCATTGCATCTTGAGCGGATGATATGCACATCATGCTCTTCTGGATTTCAAAAAAGCCCGGAGTTACTAGGCTTCTCAAGCAGGTAATGGGCAGTTTAAACCAAACTTCCAGGGAACCAGAGCGGAGAGCTTGCTCACGCCTTATAGCCATCCAAAAAAACCCAAGCGGTGGATTCACGTTGTGTGTCCAGTGTTCTAGTTGTATAGTACCCCTAAAATGCGTGGGCAACTGAATCTCCCTCAATGGTGTTGGATGTCGGATGCTTTCCCTTGGGCTCCAAGTACCTCCTCAGAAGGTATTTGGACCCTCTGAACCCACCCCCAAACATCTTCTCAGAAGGTATTTGGAGCCCTGGGGTTGGTCATTTCAGTCCCTGCTTTGAAATCTGCTGAGGTTATTCCGGCAGAGAGCCTGTCGAGGACATCAGGGTCAATTGAGGCTGTCACCTGACATGTTGGCTATGTCTTAAGCCACCTGACAAGTTGAGCGATGTCACCTACGTACTGCTTGAGGAAGAACTGTATGGGTTGCCAGAAGCTTACAGTGGGCCATCAGAGGCTCGATGGCACGTTTCCCCCATGATGTCCTAGACAGATGGGAGTCCATATAAACCACCGACATTGGGGTCTGTGCCATCTACTCTAACTTGTGTCCATAATACATCTCCTGCCACGTGTAATCGGCTGAGACCCTACGGCACACAGGGAACATGCTTGCTTCGCTGCTACAAGCCTCTGAAACTACTCCTATTATTTACAGGCGTTTACACGGGCTTGTGATGGTTAACTCCTGCGGTAAGTGCGGCAGGAGGTCCTCCGCTGCCTGAGATGTGTCTTCAAGTTCACGAACTTTGTGGCTGATGAATGAAGCTTTTCATAGCTTTTCCATGTAGCAGGCGGATCAATCCCCTGGTTCGGGGGTGAACACGAACGGCTCGCATGGCTCCCATGTTCCAGGTTGCGACGTCGCGTACATCCTCCACTGGATGGTATCGAGTGATTCAACTCTTGATCACCATGATACGGTTGGCATCGATACGGTTGGTTGCACGACCCCTGTATCATGGGCCGGAGAGGACCATGTTCCGCAAAGCAAACAGGCGATGTTCCGCTTCCATGAATTCTTGAAACGCCAGTGCAACGAAGGGTGTTTAGGACCCTTCCAGAAGCCCCAAGGACCACTTGGATCACTTGGCCCTTGCCAAGCTCGACTCCCCTGCCGCCCCAGCAGAAAACTCTCTCTCCGCTTCCTGCGCAGGAGCCGGCGGCCAAGCGGCGGAAGTCGGATGTGATCATGGCGTGACCGAAGAGCGACGGAAGGCGAAGGCGTGGCCGATGGGCGCAGAGCTTTTCGCTTGGGCAGAGCGAGTTGGTGTCCAAAACCGAGTGGATGGGCCGGGAACGAAGCTCGTGTTGGAGGTGAAGATGGTGGGCGATTCTATAGTTGGTATTTAGACGATTTCTTTAGAAGGTGCTCCAGTGGCACCTTCTAAGAAGGTCAAGTCATACCTCCGATTGTAGAGATGTGACATTCCAGATGATTGACTTTGAAGCCACCCAGCTAAAGTTGCCAAAACTTCCACCTTCGTTGCTGGTGCGGTGGCGCTTGTTAAAAGGCACTCTTCGTTTTCAAAGGTACTTTCTACATGACATGATTTCGGTTAAACTGGTCAGTTTTTAGTACAATGCTTGCAATTTGCAGACCAAGATCGATCGAGAAGAATGAGGTGTTCGTTTGTTGGTTGTTGGTGATTGAACAGTCAGCATCCCCTGTTGCACACAATTACGGTCTTTCTTTGTGGCGGTTGTTGTTCTTGCGACCTCGATGTGCAAGGGCACAATGGCAAGGGCCACGCTGAAAAACAGCCATACTCAGTGGGGATCCCCTCCCTATCATATTGATTGGTCCGGCTTCAAGACCTCCTGGGAGGGGTAAATCTAGTGAACCTACCCATTACTACGAACGGGTCGGGGTTGAGATCCACAAATCTTGCGGTGTAGCTTGGCTCAAATGCGCTGCTGAGGGTACAGCAGCGCTGAGGGTCTGAGCTTGTAGCTACCTAAGATCAGGAATAGATCCAGTGGTCCACGCTTTTTGTTGCTGAGTGAATGAACGCTCCTAGTGATGAAGGGAAGGTTATATGCATGGTGAGTACACCCCTTTTGCAAAGGATGTTCTAGGACGCCTAAATGTGTCAAGAATGTGCAGTCACCCTGCCCCCATTTGTGAGTTCAGGGTTGGCAAATCAACCGCGAGATCAGCAAGTTCATCGTTTACTTGCTTCCTTCAACTTCGTCTGCCCTAGTCTGCCCTCGTCTGAGTGGATTTGTTTGGAGTTTGACAGATGTTCCCCTTTGTTTATGAACGTTACTAAAGAATCACGAGCATGAGACCCTTCAAATCAAAAAGCACACTAAACACACACAGACACAGGCATCAAACAAACACACCTGCAACGCTTGGCCAAAACGCCACCGGCCATCTGCTTTTCGAGTCATTGGTGCAGTGCCCGTGCTCTGGCCGCGGTGGTGACCGCGGGGGGAGCAGACCGCGGTGGCTGCGCCCCCCCATGGAGCGGCTGGCCGAGCTCCTGGAGGACGACTTGGACGCGCTCGCCACGCGCACGAAGCGCCTCACGGCGGAGGAGCCCGGAACAGCGGAGCCCGTGTGTCCGGTACGGTTTGGAAGAATGTTAAGGAATTGTCAAGGACTGGTACGGCTCTTTAAGAAGAGTCTGATGGCTCTACCAACCGGAGAGCCCATTCCACCACACGTAGTATGATGATTCGGCCTGAAGAGGATCTCTACCTCTACCAAAAATGTAGGGCTGTAGGGTCGTAGGTTACCTAGACACTCCATTGGACTCCCATATACGCCTATATATGCCTATACATTGACCCCTCATGGCCCACCCCTGGCCTGACTGGCAAATATGACAGTTCCAAACAGAGAGTGTCTGCTTGTGGATTTATGGCCGGTGCTTTCCCGACCCGTCCATTTGGTGTGGCCTTTCGCCACTCCGTCCTGTTGGACGAAGCTCTGTGAAAAGCAGGGCTTCCTCTTCAAACCGGTGGTTCCAGGTGTTTGGTGTGTTGATGTTGGTGTGTGAGTGTGAGTGGGTGTGTTTTGTGCTTGTGGTAAATGTCGATGGTTGCTTTTTGTGGCCAAAAAGCCCGAAACAGGTTTAGGGAGGTATCGAAAGGGGGTGCCAAGGGAGGAAACTCCCCAGCGAGGAGCTGGATGCCGTTTGCCAGTTGGCGGAGCAAGCCATCCACATGGGGATCGATTACAGGCGTGTGGGGCTAATTGAAGTCGCTGCCCTATCTTAAAAAGAAGACACATTGCATGCAAAATTTGGCACAGTCGCCAGCAGCCACTAAGGTTTCAGGACAATGAGAACTTAATGGAACTTATTTACTTTTCGGCCCATGTTCTAAGCAAATGCTTCGGTCAATCCAACAGGTGATCCACGGGCATCGACGTATGGATTTTGGTTTCAATTGCCCTTTAGACCTGTACCTGGGAGGATGAATCCCAACCGCTCATGAATCGTAATGAATCAGATTCTACCTGGGATGCCTAATCCAACCAGGATTTCACGCTTTTCTGTCCGGGTGATGCACTGGTGCGCTGGTGCTGCTACCTCCTTTTCATTCCTTTTCCATGCATCCCACATGTTGAAGGCAGGCTTCTTGACAGGACTTTCTGTCAAGCCCAGACGAAGCGGACGCCCGTTGGGAGGGTTGCGAACACGTTTCCCACCACGTCCCGTGCCACGGACTTCCCGAGCATGATGATGCAGGAATGTCCAAGCGTTTCTTCTTCCCTGTCTCCAAGAGAGGTTAAGTGACCTTATAGGGCCGTACCTCTGTTGGCTTGTTTGCCAACTGGGTTGATGGGTCCCACTGGGTGGTTGGCCACTCCACCGAACTGCCTGGCAGTGACAGTCCCATTGGGGTGGTGTATTGGGGGTGAATGAGACTCCGACACTCAATGACACTCCATGTATTGGGGTGGTTTACCATGAGACTCCATGGTTCTCTACGCCATACATGGAGTGTCTGGGACATATGGCCTTCACCGTGTTTCAGCCATGAAGTGTTTCTCTGGCAACAACTCCACACTGACCAAGTTGTCCTGCAAACAAAACACGGGGTGAAATCGCTACAGGTTGGAGAAAACATGCCATGACTTTTCAGGCAACGGATGGATGTTCGGTCGGTTTGTCACGGCTTCGTCCACCGTCCACGGCTTCGTCCACGGTCGAAGCGGGGGGTCGAAGCATCGGTCGTAAGAACTGTAAGAGGACGGCAGCTGTCATGGCTGTCATGGCTGTGGAAAGAAGTGTTTTTTCTGTTTCCCACAAAGGCCAAGCGAAGACAATGAGTTGCCAAATGTGCCAAATGAGGTCAAATAATAACAAGAACAGCGAGCAGGCAGAAGGCAGACAAATCCAAAATTCAGGCCTGATTTTCGAGCCATGGCGAGAATTCAAGCGCTGCAGACGAATGGTGAAAGCCTGGTTCTTGAAGTCACGCCTGAGGCAACAGGCAAGGAGCTCAAGCAGCAGGTCAAGGAGAGAACGCCTTGGGACGAGCTCACTCGCAGCACCACAGGCGTGGAGATCATTGGGGCAGACAACCAATTGCTGACCAACGATGTCAAGGTATTGGACGCTGGAATTGCTGAAGATACAGCTGTGAGTGTTGTATTCAAACCAAACAAAGTGATATGCTTCAACAAAGCTGCGATCGCCAGTCTCGGTGGCATTGTCGACTCGGAGCTGTTGCTTGTGGTCGAAATTCCACACGATGAAACAGTGATTTGTCAAAGTGCTTTTGACGGGTGCCACACGTTGGCCAAGTTGACCATCCCAGACTCGGCCACCGACATTGGGAGTTTTGCCTTTCGTGGGTGCAGCTCTTTAGTGAACTTGACCATTTCAAACTCAGTGACCAGTATTGGGTATGGCGCATTTAGAGGTTGCGGCTCTCTGGTGAACGTGACCATCCCAGACTCACTGACCCACATCGAGGATTGTGTCTTTGAGGGTTGCGGGTCTTTGGCAAACTTGAACATCCCTGACTCAGT
>CAXAMN010015780.1:885941-933215 GCA_963970005.1 Durusdinium trenchii | reverse complement strand
GGGTTGCGGGTCTTTGGCAAACTTGAACATCCCTGACTCAGTGACCCGCATTGGGAATGGTGCCTTTCAGAATTGCACCTCTTTGGTAAATTTGACCATCCCAGACTCGGTGACCGACATTGAGGGTGATGCCTTTAATGGGTGCAGCTCTTTGGTGAACTTGACCATCCCAGACTCAATAACCTACATTGCAAATCATGCCTTTCAGAATTGCAGCTCTTTGGTAAATTTGGCCATCCCAGATTCGGTGATCCGCATTGAGGGTGATGCCTTTCGTGGGTGCAGCTCTTTGTTGAACTTGACCATTTCAAACTCAGTGACCCACATTGGGAATGGTGCCTTTCAGAATTGTACCTGTTTGGTAAATTTGACCATCCCAGACTCGGTGACCCACATTGAGGGTGATGCCTTTCGGGATTGCACCTCTTTGGTGAACGTGACCATCCCTAATTCACTGACGCTCATTGGGAACAGTGCCTTTGCTAATTGCACCTCTTTGGCGGGATTGACTATCCCAGGCTCAGTTGAGCGTTTTGGGTCGCATGCTTTTGAGACGTGCCGCGTCGCAAAGCGCAGACGACACAGCTGAAGTTGGAATATAGCCATGTTGTTGCAGTGATTTTGTAGTACCGGCATGCGCAGGCTGTCTGGGTACAGATTAGGACGTTAGCTGCGCTTGAACATTGCGAATACAGCTGGTTTCCAAATATGGCTGGTGATTAGTCTCCAAGAATGCTGCCATCGCTGCACGTCAGCCGTCGCTGGAAAATGATGAACAATGCATTCACCATCGTGAGGCGATAGTCGTGGTGCGCGACAGGGTTGGTGAAGTCGCAAACGTGACATCGATGATTCATGTTTGTTCCATATAATATTTTCTCTTCAAAGCCGGTATTTGAGAGTCCCTATTTCAATACACCCCCATGTCATCTTGATTTGGACTTCACAGAACTAACAGAACTACAGTTTCTTCTCTTCGACCTGAGCATCATCCCCGTTGAAGACGGGCGACCACCCGTCAGCACGTTTTTGAGATGGGCAGACCCAAGGCAAACGGTCGAGATAGCATGGTTTGCCATGTCTTAGAGGTTGAGAAGTAGGTTGAGAATGCGCATTTCAACCATCCATGTGGAACGCAGGGGAACGAACCATTTAAGAGATCAGCATGGCTGGATGGCTTTGCGAACAGCACGTTCATAGTACAGAGAACAACCTAAAGACATCCAAAACATTCTCGAACCATCAAATCTTTTCACAGGAACCTCCTTCAAGTCCTTGGTGTTTATCTTACCTTGAGCTAGCCAAAACATCAAACACCTCAATGTTGGAATCGCACTCCGGCGCAACTCCACCCGCTCGCGCTCTTGTCGGAAGCGACGAAGCGCCGACGGCACCAGATCCTTGGGCATCGGCTGGCACCACCCGGCCTCGCGCAGCGCCTACCGCGCGGGCCGGCACCGCTCCATCGCCTGCGAGGCGTCGCGGCGGCGGGCGGCGGAGTCGCGGCAGCGGCTGCGGAAGCTGTTGGAGGCCAGGGAGGACTGGTGGAGATGGTGGAGACTGGTGCTTTATTGTGTAGGGAATGCGGGGAACGACCTCCCTTAAAGAGATTCCTTATAGGGTCCATTCATGGCCATTTCCTCATTCCTTGCGAATTAAGCACCAGTCAGATTGTAGAGCTGGTGGAGAAGGTGGAGCTGGTGGAGACTGTTAGAGGTGGGGTCAGGTGAAGATTTGAGTTGTTACAGGTGGGGTTATTGGGATCAGGGATCAGGTGGGTATGATTTTTTAATAGGAAGATACCCAACCAATGGGTAGACGGGCCTTTGTTCCTTCTTCCAGAGGGTCTTTGAGAGGTCTCCCTACTTTAAAAAGACATCCAGGTGGCTGGTGGAGTTTGATGGTGGGTTTGCGCCCGGGGAAGTTGAAGACGGAAGAGGTGGAAGGTCAATGAACATAGAACTCAATAATATGATCCAATATTGATATAGACATAGATCTAACAGAACCACACATACAAGTGATTCTTGTCTCACTCCCTGCTGCCCTTCTTGTCGTGTCGTTCTTTTTCTTCCTACTCTACGGTCACTACAGCGGCAGTGTCAAGTGTTGGATAGGTGTTTTCGCCGTGAGGTGTGTCTAACAGCCGTCGAGGTCGGGGGAATGAATAGTGGGAGCATCCAGTGTCTGTCACCTTCAAGGTCAATCAGACTTGCAATTCTACATGGACGGTGAATTTTCACGAAGGCAAACTTTGGTGGGAGGTCAAGATTTTTGATCCAGATATCCTCGTTCTTCCACTGGTTTTATACTGAGGACGGTGCCATTCTAAATGGTAGGGGTGATTGCTCTCACCTTCCCAGAGAGGTTAAGTGACCTTATAGGACCCTACTGGGGTACCGAATTGGGATAGTCGAAGTAGGGTCCTTCAACCTCTGCTGGTTCTTCCCTCTTCGACCTCATGCGAATGCCACCAGGCAGATGATCTACGGACGGGTCTAGTGCCCTTTGGCGCGACGGGACGACGGGGAGGACGGGGACGGGAGGGAACCCCAATCGAAGTGGAGCGAGGTGTTCCTATTCCAAGGATGTTCTAATTAGGTGAAAGAAGGTGAAAACCACCCGCGACCTAAGATGCTGAGGGAGGGTTTAAGTTGGATGTTTCAGCTTGTGTACGTTCTTGGTCTTTGTTTTGACTGGCTTGCGGAGGTTTACGGGACATGTTCTAAGAGTGTTTAATCTTAATGGGTGCGTCTTAAATCGTTGGCTCTTATATAAACATGTATGTAACTCAATATAGGTCCCATGTTCAGGTTCGATTGTCCGGGAGCACGTTCAGTCCTGAGATGTTCAACATCACCGCAGTCTTTTGAGAAAAGAACATCAACATCATTCACTCCTGGAGATCCAATCCATCCATCTCTGACTCCGAAAACCGTCCCGCGACTCAGTCCATGAGACCGTCCCCCCGCGCGCCGTGTTCGGTTCCTCTCTTCCTCGGCCGATGTCCGGTTCCCGGAACTGGTCCCAAGAAGCACCGGGTGCTTTGACCCAGCACAGACCAGTGGTGTGGCTTTTCAGGAAGTGGCTTCACACAGCAGAACACAGAGATGCCATGGTTTTTTCGCCACGTTGCAGCGAAACCAACCACCAGGGGGGCTGTTTCACAGCACGGCTTCAGAACCAGGGACGGTTCCAGAATGTGCAAACCACACCGAGAAGAACACGGGCATCCTTCACCTTCAACGTGACCTCTTTCGGATTGGAGTCTCTCTCTCTCTCTCTCTGCTACCTGTGACCGACCGATGGTCACTCGCGACCGATGGTCTCTCTGGCCAGAAGAGCCCTGAATGTCATTTGAGCACTGAGTCACTGCACTGAATTCCATCGGTCAGTCTCTCCTGTCATTGTTTCTCACTCTGAAGGTCCTGGCCCTCTGGCGATGGAATTTTCTTGCACTGACAAGACCGAGCCAGGTGTGGAAGTCTTGAGTGTGGTTCTTTTTTGAGCTACGTACTGTACGGCCCAGTCCGTCGAATCTACGTCAAATGTGGCTTAAATAGCCATGTTCTCAATTCCCAGGAGAGCCCTATTCTTGAGCCACAACCATCTAGGAAACAAGCCCATCGAACTTTGTTCGAAGGTGTATCCCCTTTTGCAAACCCTCACTTCCCAGCACGAAGTCCTCCATGTTTGCTCCATTTCCATCCATTCTTGCCACAGTTCACTTCGCCCAGGCAGACCTTTGTCGCAGAGATCGGCGCCGCGCGCAGCCCGCTGGCTGCCGTGGCCAGCTTCGAGGGCGTCGTGGCCGCGCTGCGCGGAGAGCTGCTGCTGCCGCTGCGCGCGCTGAACGACGCTCGGCAGTGGCAGGATACTATTATACAATAGATGCGGGAGTTTTTTGGGAGATTGAGGTTCAGAATCACTG
Organism: Durusdinium trenchii; assembly: GCA_963970005.1. Taxonomy (NCBI): domain Eukaryota; class Dinophyceae; order Suessiales; family Symbiodiniaceae; genus Durusdinium; species Durusdinium trenchii. The sequence goes on along the minus strand of CAXAMN010015780.1, from coordinate 929,284 downwards.
GAGTTTTTGGATTGATTGAAAGTTCTTGGAAGCATTTGCTCTAAGTGATTTCCACCGCAAAAAGAATGCCCCAGCAAAGACAGGCTTTGGAGTTGCTGGGGTGGGCAGGTTCCGATCGAACTTCTTCAATGGCTGGCTAGAGCGTTCTCCACCGGGACTTGCGTCCGAAAGTTGGATTGTGTGAGGACTCCAGTGATAGCTTTGGGGCGAGTGATAGGTTGGTCCTGAAAACATCAGAAAGGTCAGGAGGGTGAGGGTCTTCCACATCAGATCAGATCAGAAAGGAGAATCAGATCAAAATCAGATCAGACGGTCCCCCGCAAAAAAAACGAAGCCTTTTTGGAACCTTCACCGGTTTAGAGCACCTCGAAGAAGAGTCGCTGAGAAGTACGCTGTGGGAAAGCAATCTTGATGGTTTGGGTTGATTTCGGCACAACGGACTCACATGCATCCTTCAATGTTGCAGAGAGTACTCTAATGTAGAATATTCCATGGAACACATGTTGCTTCATATTGATGGCTCATTACTCTTAACTAAAAAAACAAAAATGCACATCGCCATTGAAAGCGGGGCGCCGGAGAACTGGAGACTTGCATGAAACGGCAACATTTAGAAGAAAAAGACACGCAGATCAAAAGAAAAGACACACATCGCCATTACAAGAAAGAAAGTCTTCGTCTTGAAAACCGAGCATGTCCATGTTTTTTGGTTGTGTTTGTTTTCAGCTCATTCACTTCTATTTTTGAACACAAGAAACGGCAACCCCCTTTCCCGTCGCATCACCGTCGCGCATAGCGCGGCCGTCGCGCCCTCCGCCGTGCACGGACGGTCCACAGGAGTGCGAGTTGACACGGACCATGAACGGGGCGCCGTTGCCCAGCAAGGACCGCATTTGGGGGGGCAGGGGCGGGGGCGGAAGACGACACGTTGACGACGGTAGCGGGCGGGGCTGGGGAACGCGGATCAAAACCGCTGGTGTTGAATCGAACATCAACATCTCTGTAGATTTTTGGTTTTTGGAGCACCTTGTCCCCAAAAAGAATCAACCCGGCACCATCTCTCCGCATGCTTGCAGCTCCACAGCTCCTGCAAGAACCTCGTCCACCCTTCAACGGGCCCGTGTTCTGCGACGCAGGAGCTGCGCAAGGTCACTGAGGAGTTGATCAAAGCGGTCCTTGGCAAAGAGGGCGGCTTCCCCGACTGGCGCTACAACTCTCCCTGCGGCCAGGACAGATGGGACAGCGGAGGGCGGAGTAGTGGCCAGGGGTGGTTCGGCCCATGGGGCAAGTCTTTGAAGTGGGACTGCCCAACACCTATCTACCATAGAAGATCATAGAAGCAATGATATCACTTGCAGTTGGGTGCAACATCGTTGTGTCCCGAAAAAGGAGTGCCACATCACGTCCAGCACGGACCAAGTGGTCCAAAAGATGATCGGTTTCCCGAGTCTGACAGGCTCCATGTTCAGGCAATCTCCACCAGATTCCACGCGTCCCGGTTTGCAAAAACATGTCCACCCTGCGCACTCCTGCAGTTGATGTACCCTGCGCACTCCGGTGGTTGTTCTCTCCCATCACGCGCCCCCCCCCGATGGCGATATCGAGCGGCTGACCCGAGCCGCGAGGAGCAGCTGAGGGGCTTGACGCCGCAGCAGATCGAGCACTGGCGACAGCCGACGGCCATGGAGCACCGGAGAGGCAGATGGAGTTGTGAGACGGTACGGACGGTGCATAGAAGCAGGAAAGGAGAAGAACGGAGAATAGGAGGCAGAGCAGGTTGGCAGTTCTTTTGTCACTCAAAGAGTGGTGCCTGTGGCGTATTTTCATTGAATTTGCTGGGTGACTCCAACAGGAGTGGATCACTGGCGAGTGAGTGAGTCCGAGTCTATTGAGATCTATTGAGCTTGCAAACACCCATCGTTTCTGAATGTTTCTGTCGAACGTCTACTGATAAATACGTCGTTTCCTCTTCTTTCAGACATAGTCACCCAAACAGGCACACCTCTTCTTCAGCCACCCCCCCGGCCTTTTTCCTTTGAACCTCCCCCCCAAAAGGCGAAGAAAGCCGCCTCCCAGCCCCCCCCAACGCCTCCCACTTCGCACATCGCCGGCCAAGTCCTCGGTCCGAACTCTCACGTCCTCTGCCAGGTCTGGTGACCCACGAAGATGGTCCCGGAGAGCTGGGCTTCTTCTGGGCCACGAAGATCGGAGGTCCCTCGCACGGCTTCGACTACGCGCCTGAGACGGCACAAACCGACGAGACGGAGCGACCGGAACGAGTGAGAGGGAGGTGACGAGTGACTGCGGGGAGCGGTGTGGCTCAGTCCATCGCGCGACAGCGCTTGATGGACAAGGGTTCCTGCACCAGCAGACAGCAGTACGCCTCACAAGGGTCATGTAGCAACGCCCCGCACCCCATTGAGGAGGTGGTGCAACTTTGGGATATGTTTTTTTCTCACTAGCAAGACAATGTTTCAGAGGGTTTCGTCCATCATCAGTAGCTCTGAGAGGAGGCTTTTTGCTTGCCGCTCTCTTTAGAACCTTCCGCAGTTGAGGTCGAGTGTCCAGGTCGCATATCCGACCAGCACTTTTCAGCTGCTTTCCCTCGGTTTATCCAATTGGCATCTCTTCTTGGCCATCTTCTTGATTCCTCCGGGTTGAAAGTTCATGTCATCCAAAAACCGTGGCTGCATTGTCCAAGCCATACAAGCTAATGCAGTCCTTCGTTTTTGACCAACCGTTGTGGGTGGGACAACGGGCCTTGTGGCCCACTTTGAAGGAAAACAGTGGTCATGTGGGGCTCGCCGGGTGGCGGTCATGGAACCATTCGGGGTAGATTGAAAACATCATCGTCCCACAGGTAGACCATGTCCACTTGGATAAAAAAAAGCCTTTCAAAACCGAAACCGCACATACATCCTTCAGTTCTCATCCTTCAGTTCTCATTCTCTTTGCACTCCGGAAGCTCCGGTGTCCGGGAACTTCTGGGAAGACCGACCACACCGGAGCATGCTCCGACTCACCCCGGCGCATCCGAAGATCGATCGACCGACGTTTGCCTACACGTGCGTTCCGGACGCGGGGAGGGGATCGAGGGGGCGACCGTGCCAAGGAGACGCAGTGCATTTTGCCCTTGCTGTGCAATGCGCGGCACAAGGTGAGCCGTGTGGAAGCAAGAAGGGTTTGGGTGAAGAATTGGACCACATTGTTTGTGGGGGGGGCCTTTTTCTGCTGCTTCTGGAGTAGGGACCTCGAAACCGAACGATCCTTGCCTTGAGAAAAGGATCAAGGCTGCATTGGCAACCAGTTCGTATAGTCAAAACATGTTCCTCTCTTAACCAATCCGATCGGGTTCAAGGACCATCCAGCAGGACACCCCCCAGACGTTGGATGGAGTATGTCATTGATCACCCCGGACGGATGGTCCTGTGTCAGGACCTCGGTTCTTGGATGTTCTTGGACACCCCGAATCACCTCTAAGGGGCTATTTCTAGACACCTTTTGGATAGAAAAGCAGTAGATCCCCACTTAATTATATGGAAATGATTTGAAAAAGAATCCGAATCCCACTCTTCATTTGGGGACCAATAAAAAGACTCTCAGACGGATAATTGTCCTGATTTCTCATGCTGTTTGTTGTGCTTCGAACCCGACCGGAACCGACCTCGTGGCCGGTGCAGGTCATCTTGGTGCACGAGCCCTCGTGGCCGACGCATCCGGTGGGCCGGGCGCACTGGCGATTTCTTTGGTCGGTGGGACGCTTGGGCGGCAGAGGACCATGGGGAGGACGCATGGGTGGCATAGGTGCTGTTCTCTTGGAGAATATCGGCCGCTGTTCTCCGGAAAAGGAGGGTCCCTTCTGGAAACGATGTTGCCCAAAGATATTCCCTCGGATGTACCTCCATCATGAAATATGATGAAACCGGAAAGACACCTCCATCCAAACCTAGCTTTCCAACTCCGTCGCCCACTCGCGTTTGTCCGTCCACTGAGTAACTGGCGACTTCCAAGTCTTTGGACTGCCAAGTGTCTAAAAGCGATCAGTTTCTGAATCAGAAGAACTTCCTTTTCCTTTGCCCAAAGTTCTGCAGTTCTGAGACATCCACCCGTCAGCATCAGCATCCCACCTTACCTGCCGGTCGTCTGTGCACCACCCCAGGCAAGAACGGCAAGAAGGCGCCTTCGCTGCGGCTGTGGCTGGAGACCGTGAACGCCGACTTCGACGCGCCGGTGACGAAGGAGGGCTGGGAGCCGGCGGTGCTGAGCCACGCGATTGCCAAGGCGGAGGAGATGAAGGTCACCTTGTCGGTGGCCCGGCCACTCCTCCCATCAGCCAAGAGGGTTGCTGGTGGAGCGGACAGGGGAGGATTCGCGGTGGGTTCAGCGGTTGGGAGAAGATGTCGGGGCTGAAGGGAAGGGCGGGGAGAGGAACGGGGGAACCAACAACAAATGGCAGAGGTGGAGCTGCTGGCGGATCGGTCTCTGGGGGTCTGGTTGGAGCTGCTGGTGGGATTTTGGGTGGATGATGGGCAATGATGGGATGGTATTTTTCCTGAAAACATCGAGAACCTTGCTACATAGTTTGGTGCAATGAAGGAAGACAGCGTTTGATGAATCATTCTTACCAGTCAGTGAAGAAGAGTAGATGGAGTGGATGACTCATCACCTGGCGCCACCCGGACTTGGGATCGCGCCAAAGCGGATGCGGTGCACTGAAGTGGATTTGCACTACTGAGTCCTTTAGAAGCACAGGAGTTATGGATATGGTACGGTCCATCAGATACTGCAGGATTTCTTGCAAAGGAGGGGGCAGCCAGATCTAGTTTGGTGCGCACTGACACTCTGTAGAGTCTGACACCCTGGGCAGTGAGCATGGCGACTCTGTGGTGTGACCTTACCATGGTGGGTCTTGAGTTTGAACCCTCTATCCACCGTGCCGCTCCTTCAAGGCGGTGATATTCTTTCCAATCACAAGTGACATATATGACATCCTGGATGCGACGTCTACCCCCCAACCAGGCGCTGACGTCCCAAAACCATGAGCTCTTCAGACTCCTGGCGTATCTCCTGACATCGTCATGTCTGCCACTGGCGCCACGTCTTCAGGCCTTTGTCCAACGCCCGAAACCGTCCGTTCGACCGGACCGTCGGACGGCCCAGGTGGACACGATGCTGGGCGATCTCCTGCAACGGCTCCTGGACACGAGCGGCGCGACCGCGGTGGAGGTCGCCGAGCGGATCCTGCTGCGGCCGAGCCACGCCATCGTGGAGGCCTCGGATTACCTCAGCCGCTCGGGTCGGACCGGGGAGGTCGACCGAGACTCTGACACGATGCTGGGTGGGGGTTGGGTGGACATCACCTACTATGAGCATGCACAGTACCACAGCGTGGCCTGCGAAGTGAAACCAACCTATAGTTTTGCTTAAGGTGATCCTTTATTTTCTCTATGGTTATATCATGTTGAATCCCCTTCTGGGTCTTTGTTCCAGGTTCCTTAAATCCAAGAGTAGTAGGCTTTATACTGCTTAAAAAACTGTTTTGCCAACCACGAGCCACCATCCTCCGCTTTTCAGCCTGTGAACGGTGTCGCGGGAGAAACTGCCCCGTTGAGTCCACACACCAATCTCTCGTCAGGGTGGTTTGGATATTGCTGGCAATACCCGACCCACCCGTTGGAATAGCTAGCAGCTACACTTTTCCAACCAAGTCTTAAGAGCGAAACGTTTGGTCAGTGGCCCAGCTGGAGTTTTCAGTCAGTCCCTCAGCCCCGTTCCCCGTTCGTTCCCATGCTTTGCGTCTCAGGTTATCAACATGACTGGGTTCAAGACAAGGACGAGATCACCGAGCCCATCCCCCGGGCTCTCTACCAACCCGTGACCGCCCGCGGTCACGAGTGACCGCGCGGAGCTCCGTGACCGCTCGCCGTGCCCCAAAAAGGTGGCGCCGAGTGAAGCGGCGCCGTTGCATCGCCGGTCCTGTTCCGGTGGATCCTGCAGGGGAGGAGGGACCGTCTGGGTGAGAAAACGAAAGAGAATGCCAAACAGCTCCTGGGATGCAGCTTTGTTGTGATGGAAGGTTACGAACTGCCAAGACTCTTCGTGAGGCATTTCTTGATTGAGTGAGGTCATCGGAAGAGAACGGAAATCATTCGGATGTGTATTCGGAATTGGGGAGTTGAAAGACACCACTCATGCCATCCACAAAGGTCAGTCACTGCAGCCCAAAGCACCATGTGTTTCACCATCCAGTGTTGAGCAGTTCAGTTCAGACGTCACCGCATCGCCGCCAGGGGATCGCCACACTGATGGGGAAGAAACATTACTTTGTACAGATGATGTGCGTGCGAGCTCAGGAAATGGTGAGCTTCGCGCCGCTGCCAAGGGCACGGGGGCGAGCGGGTTCCGCTGTGAGGGTGAACGATGCCCGACTGCATCAGGCAAGGTGCTTGGTAGGATGAGATGGCAGGCCTGATGGCCGACGACATTTGATCTTCCACCTGCTGGGGCTATGTAGGGCTGGTGCGAGGGATGTAGGGTTGGCTTTCACGATTCTATTTTTCCAAGACTTGTGCTTGCGGGTAAAATCTCCAACACTGCCAGAGATGCATCGAAGAGCTGTTGCCTGGAATGAACCTGCTTGACTTCACACACAGACATGCGCAACGCGTCCGGCTCCACCCAACGGCCCTTTCCCCTTGCAGGAAGAGAATGGACAACCGCCCTACCAGGCCTTTTCTCAACGACCCAAAGGGCTCCGACGGGGGCATCTCTTCACCCAAGACATCCCAAGACCAGCGGAGCTAGCTCGGAGGGGACCATTTGATGCACGAAGCTCCCTGAAATGTGTTGTTGTTATTTTTTTGTGTGTAGTAGTGTACTATAGACAGCGACAGCGACAGCGACAGCGACAGTGCGCGGTGATGAATTCTTTGCTTTTTGCTAAACATTGTTTGTTCGTTGATTTTAAATGGAGGTTCTACCAGTATCTACCAGTATCCCCCTTACTTCGTGCCCTTATGAAATGACATCCTTTGAAGATATAGAATGACCAAACGGGTCACGATCTTATAAATGGGTACTGGGGCAAGTTAGGGACAATCATAGGCCCAGACAGGAAGTGGTCATTTTACAAAATCCACAGGTGATATGAATTTATAAAATGGACTTGTCACGGTATGTTCCGGGCAGAGTTGGCCAAGGTTTGTCAGGGTCAATTTGTAAATCCAGAAATCAGAGAAAAGTCCGACGTGAAGCAGAGTCTATTAGTAAAAAGCGTTTTTTCCTTTCACACCCTCACATTATAAACCTGTGATTTGTGACTAGATTTGGTTATCTCATGTTGCCTCATTTTATAAAACACACTTTTCACATTTTTGATGAAGCATCGTTTTATATTCACAGCGCTTCGCGCTCGAAGCCGCCCGCATGGAGTGTGTGCGTCTGTTTGTTTCGGTCGGTCTGTCTCGGTCTGTCTGTTTCGGTCTGTCTCTGTCTGTCTCGGTGTGTTTGTCTCGGTCTGTCAGTCTGTCTCTCTTGGTCGGGCAGGACCGCGAATGTTTGGTCCGAATCCACATCGAATCCATAGCTTTTTTTAAAATCAACCTTCAATAATCTATGCAAAGCACAGCATTTCCTATCTATCGCTTGCTAACGCTAAGGATTGATCTAGAAGGTTTACTACGGCTTACGCGATACATCCACAACGCCTCGGCACCTTCGGTGCGGGCGGAATTGCAGAGCGCTGATTGCTCAAACAGGACGCTCATGATCTGATGTCCATGTAGTTATTTTTTAAAAACACTTGCAATTTTATCATTTTTTGGTGTCTTAATCTGGGCCACAGGCCCCTTGAGTAGGTAAGGGATCTACAAGTTTCTATGTCATTGCCGCCTTCTGAAGCGAAAGGCCTTCTGAACCTGCTTGCCTGAGTGCCTCAATGGCCCCAGCCACCTGCCAGGTAAGCTCCGACGCCGGCGTCGCAGGCCCTGTACACAGTATTCCGCGCTTCACACATCGGACACCCGTGGCGCAACCGATTCAGCTTGGGATTGTAACCCACAAGAAACATCCTCTGCTAGTGGCAAAGATGGTCTCGAATCCTTCCAACACAATGAAAGCAAATGGACCACCGCCGAAACGATTGAACTTGAAATTGTTTCTGGGTTTCCTTTGGGTCTTTGGCGATGGTGGCGTGGGGTGGGATCCAGCGGCACCGCTTCACATGGTCCTTACAGTGGGCTTTAGATGTGCAGAGCCGGGTCACAGCATGCCACCAGTTCTTCTTCAAATCAGTGTGGACACACTAGGGGTTCTTACGGCAACAGCACTCTGTGAACCTCGAAGTGCAGATTTCGTGGCAGGCACAGCACTGTGTGAGCCTCGCAGTGCAGATTTTGTGGCAGGCACAGCACTGTGTGAGCCTCGCAATGCAGATTTTGTGGCAGGCACAACACTTTGTGAACCTCGACGTGCAGATTTTGTGGCAGGCACAACATTTTGTGAACCTCGAAGTGCAGACTTCGTGGCAGGCACAGCACTTTGTGAACCTCGACGTGTAGATTTTGTGGCAGGCACAACACTTTGTGAACCTCGAAGTGCAGATTTCGTGGCAGGCACAGCACTTTGTGAACCTCGAAGTGCAGATTTCGTGGCAGGCATCTAAGACCTGACCGCCGAAATTCACCGAATTGAAGCCATGGGGGTGGCGTTCGACGACCGTAAACAGGTCTCCTACTCCAGGGCGCCCGGACAGGAAGCGCTACCTAGGTTTTAAGTATTGGTGTAATTCTCCAACGGACTGAGTCTCCTGAACCTGGTGAAGAATAGAAGTGTTTCCCGCCGGCCGCGCCAGACCACTAGCGGCACGCAGAAGGAGGAGGCGGGTCGCATGGGTGGATGCTGAAATGGAAGGCACTCACCAACCATGCCAATCATTGATCCGTGGCTGAGGCCAAGAGTGGATGAATCTGTAGATTTACGTTCGGCGCGCCAGCCATAGACACAAGGAGCCAAAATAACTTATCAAATTATTAAAGCAAAAACAGCAAAGCAAAAGCAACAGTAAAGCAAACAACAAAACAACATGTAGTTTTGTTTCTTTCGCGGTACCACTTCTGCACTCATGAGAACTTTTGCCCGTCAGCAATATTCGCTGTACGTTCCTGGAAAAAAGCGAAAAAGTAATACCAAAAATAATGTGAAAATAAAGAAACAAATCAAATTAAGCGAAAACAAAGTGAAAAAACAACAAAACACATGCAAGCACAAAGCAATTTGCGCTGCTTTTGCATGTTCATTTGCTGTTGTTTTGCATTATTATCGTTTTTCACAGAAAACATTCTTGATTGTTGGTCATGTATGGCTGCCATCGTTGAACATAACTGTATATGGTTTAGACTTTTGAACCCAGAACCTGAGCCTTCTAGGGCCTTGCAAACCATTCCTCTTCAATGTGTGGGGTACAAGCTCAGACAGCTTCGTGGGTTTGGATGATTGATCGAATGCTATTGCATGAAAAGCAGTCTAACGCTGCTATTCCTCAAGCGTCGCAAGCGTTGGACACTACTCTGGACCATTTTTGGAGATCCGTTTGTTGCTGGGTGAATCCGTTGATTCTGGGTCTTGAAATTTGGCATGTTATAGACCATGATATATCAGTGAGCAAGGCCTTTAGTACCCATCATAACCATCATACACTGAGGCCCTGGTAATAGGATAGACCCAAGTGACGGATGGGGTACTGTGGTCTTTTGACTTCCAGTTTGTGGCCTCTTTGGGAGCCGGCGAAATGCCCAGGGTGACACATGGCTGAAAGTGGCGCTGAGGGGCATGCAGCGTTCGGCCCCCAGGGTCGAAAGGACGTGGAGATCGATTTGTTGGGCAAGACTGCTTCACTTTGCCTTGTTTCAGCATGGTACTGCAGGTAGCGGAGGGAAGGTTTTTGATCTCACTGCTTCCCCGTGATCGAATCAAACACGGTCCAGCCAGAGGGGAGAGGAGAAATCGAGGCCGCTCTATTCCATGCCTTTGAGAAGGTTCAGATGGACTTAGTGAAGTTTGAGTCCTCGCTGACATAGCCGATCTGAGGTGAGCGCGACCGCCAGGCGGAACTTGGGAGCTTGGGATATCCTCTCCCAAGACGGGCTTGGCTCAAAACGCGGAGTCCAGTCGACTATCAAAAGAATGGCCTGACTATAGGGGACCTGATTTCGGGAACTTCCTTTACTTCAGCGTCAATTGTTTCCGTCTAACTGGACTTCTATATAATATATATTTTTATATTATAGGGTACACGGCGTATATCACACACAACCTGACCATGCGTTTTTGTTCCGATCCCTTGAAGAAAAACGGACGTCGGACACCGGGTCCCACTTCAGCGGGTGTGCTTGGCAGCATGGCGCAGCGCGTCCCTATATTATACCCTCAGCACCCACGCCGCGACGCAAACGAACACCATATATGCCTTAGACTTCCAAGACCATTAAAACAATGGTTGACCTGGTTTTTCTAATGTAAAATCCTTAGTTGATTCGGTAAAGCCTATTAAATTACATTAAATTAATGGTTGTTGGAAGCCTAGGGTATACCCAGACACTCCATGTCTGTCATATATGCCGATCAGGCCAGGGCAGGCCTCCCGCATGCTGCCCGCGGCCCCGCGGCACGGCGCCATTCGACCGTAATTTGATGTAACTCAACCTCACCGAGAAACAAATTCCTCGACCTAAACAAAATTAGACAAACAAACAAACACACAAACAATCAATCAATCAATCAATCAATCAATCAAACAAACAAAAACAAACAAACAAATAAACAAACAAACAAACAACAAACAACGAACGGACGGACGGACGGACGCACGAACGAACAAACAAACAATACCCCAGAAAAATGCAAAAATAGTCAGTCATTCCAACCAAAAACAATGCCCTACCCTCAGAATCCAGACCCTTCTCCAATGGAAAGGGGCAAGTCGGAAGGCCGTCGGATTGACGCTCCTTTTGCTCTTTGAGCCTTTTTGGGAGCCAGCGGCGAAATGCCCAGGCTCCGTGGCTCCAAGCCGCGCGTCGCGGGATGGCGCATGCGGCGGCTCCAAGTCGCGCTTCGCGGGATCGCGCGTCCGGCGGCTCCAAGCCGCGCTTTTGGGAGCCAGCGGCGAAATGCCCAGGCTCCGTGGCTGCAAGCGGCGCTCCGCGGAATGCCCAGGGTCATTGGCTGGAAGCCGCCCTGTTGGGCATGCAGCGTTCGGCCCCCAGGAGATGGATTGGCTGGCGGCTGCATTGCGAGGAATCGTGCGTTCGGCGCCCAGGGTCGAATTGAGAAGGTTCAGATGGACTTAGTGACTTAGTGAAGTTTGAGTCCTCGCTGACATAGCCGATCTGAGGCGAGCGCGAACGCCAGCAGAAGGCGGAGCTTGGGAGCTTGGGATATCCTGTCACGGGGGTCCTGGATTTCCCTCTACTTCCCCCTTGCCCAGAGGTCTGTGGCCATAGCAGATATCAATGCATTTCCCCCCAACAGGTCTTTTTGACGGCGGGGGCAAGTGACAGTTGTTGACGGTTCTAGGTGGGGAGCTGTGGTTGTGACCCCGCGTCGGTCGTGTTTTGAGCCGGACCGCGGGTACGCTTCTCGGTTTGTGCGCCTGGCTTGATTGGTACGCTTCTCAGGCTTGTGGGGCACGGTGCTCTTTTCGCAATTTTTGTGAAGCGTCATCGCTTTATTGATTGTGGAGTGGTGGTTGCCCAAACTGGGCGGTGGGGTTCTCAGCTGCGGAGGGCGGAGCAAAGGCCCGTCCCCTGGACTGAGCGAAAGAAGCTGAAGGAGCTGAAAGGGACCTGAGAGCTTGGACTGTGGGACACCGCATGACGCTGAACGATGGCCGGTCTTGAGTCCAAGCAAGGGCGCCGGCTTGCTGCGGCCCTGCACGGCATGGCCCGTTGCGGCTGCGGCGGGACAAGGCAGCCCGAAAGAAGCGAGACCCACGGCAAGACCCACGGCGAGACCCACGGCGAGAGTGAGGCGGGTCCGTTGCAGAGTGTTTATCGACGTGGATTTGTCCATGCTACTTTGAGTCCTCGCCTGACATAGCGGATCTGAGGCGATCTCCATCTTATATTTGTTCGGGTTACGGCGTTTGAAGGCATCGAACTTCAGCAGTGAATGCACCAAAAGTTTTTGATCCTGAATCATGAGAAGTAGAGAAGAGTATGGGCACTAAAGCATCCAAGCAAAGAAGAGTGAACAATGATTGAAGTGTAAGCATCTAAAACGTCTAAGAACCAACTGCCTTTCCCTAGTGGGGCGCCCAAATCCAGAAGTCAGAGAAAAGCCCGACGTGAAGCAGAGTCAATGTATCAGCAAAGTATTTTGTCCTTTCACACCCTCACAGGTCAAAATTATAGACCTGTGATTTGTGTGTAGATTTGGCTATCTCATGTTGCCTCATTTGATAAAACACCGTACTCTTTTCACATTTTTGATGAAGCATCACTTTATTATTGTAGAGCGCTGATTGCGCAAACTGGACGCTCATGACCTGATGTCCATGTAGTCATTATATAAAAACATTGGCTTATCATTTTATAGTGCTCTATCCTGTGCAGGCCATTGAGTACAAAATGACTGAACCACGGGCCACTTGAGTAAGTCAGGGGGTCTATATATATATATATATATAGTTATATATGTATATATAGATGTATTTCAATCATCACGTTCAATCCGGTACTTGCTGAATGGAATGACCATCCAGTTCACAAGTATCACCACCAGTTCGCTCACGAGGAAACTGTCCCCCAACTGCTTGCTTCTTTGGACCCAGCGAGCTGCAGTTGTTTACACGGACCCTTTGACACAGGAGCTTCGTGAATCACCGCTGGGCGCGGTGAAGGTTTTTTTAGCCCATCTGAGCTCCTGTCAATCTGAGATCTCTCGAATCAGCTAGATGAGCACATCCTTCAGACAGGGTAAAGCCAGGGACCCCACGGACAATCAATTAAATGTAAAAACATGCAACTTGATTGTTTTGCAGAAAGACCGTCAAACTGATTTTTGGGGGTCCAAATCTGTTGGGTCAGGTGAACATGTTGGAGGGATTTGTATCTTTACGGGGTTCAATTTTTGCATGCATGGTAATTGACGCCGTTACCACTGCACACATGTTACTGTAAAGCATTGACTTGTATCCAAACGAATGCATAGAAGAGGGCAGCCAACAGCAGCAAATTGAAACAAACGCTGCTATTGTCAAATTATTTTTTGCACGTGGAACGGTTCAACAAACTGTGCTGTTCCTAGAATTCAGGCAAATTTAATTCAAGCAAACACGCATACTACCAAGTAGTATGGTTCAAGACACTCTTGGCAGTCAACAGGTAATAAGTAGGCCCACACTGGCCCGGCCAAGCTACCTTCCTTGGTCGACTGGAGATTGACAGAAGTTCACGCGTACGTTATCGCCTTGGGTCGGCGCATGTCGCAAAGAGTCCTGAGCACAGCGCAGATCGGAACCAACTGCCACTGCTTCTCGATGAATTTTTGGCGCACCCAATGAATCGCACCAGCCATCGAACTTGGGTACGTACTGCAGAATTCTGACACGAATTCTTCGTTTGGCTCCTTTGGCCTCCGCCCCAGAGCTGCATGAAACAGTTTGCGGCGTAGAGGTCTCCCCACCAGACCGAGGTCCACTTAAGTCAACCACAGGACATGTGGCGACTTCATGTCTCGTTTGGGCTCAAGGTCTCGAGCGAGACCTTGCAAGGTCTAAGAAAACCACATGGAGTATCCATGAAGTATCAATGGAGATGACAGGCGTATCTAGCAACATTCAGCAAGATTATTTATGTCAAAAAACTGTGACCGACGTGGTTGAAGAGGTTTCTGCTTCTGGATCGTCCAGGTTTGGAGGTTGATTAGCTGACAGAGGATTGAGGTATTACGTTCGGTGTCCACCACTTTCGGGACCCCGCTGGTCGAGCGCATTCGATGCCAAAGAGATTCCAAGATGACAGACATCTCAAAGAAAGTATTACAAACCAGAGCGTTTCACACGCAGACAAAAGGTGAAGCTACACCAGAGCGTTTTGACCAGAGATTGCATGACCCTTTAGCTCGATCATCGAAGAGATGCACTGCGGCAAGGCAAGTGTTGACATCTTGACATGCACAGAGAGTGTCAAAGAGTTGACTCGTTTCGGATGGGCGTTTGGATGCAAGACCAGGGTGACAGGTGACACCACCATGTTCCCCAAAATGGACGGGAAAGACCAGACCTTTCTGTTCAAGTTTGGAGGTGAAGTGAGTCTACAAAGATCCACCAAGCCAACAGTGGGTGAACATGATACAAAACCATAAGGTGAACATTGGCCATCGGCTAGTCGGGGTGGCCCCACACCACCGCCAGCTGGCGTAGCAGGCCTACACCAGCGGCCCGTTCATCGAATGCTGAAGGTCTTTGACCAGGCAGTGGATGTAACTCGAAGAGAGCATCACTATCACCGCCCTAGGGATCCAAGTACCTTCTCAGAAGGTACTTGGACCCTCCAAACCTACATAACAGTACCTCCAATCACCTTCTGAGAAGGCACTTGGATCACTATCACTGCACTGTAACAGCTGAACATGTTGCACTGCGAGCTATCGTGATGTTCATGATATTTCATGTGCGTGTGCTGCCCGTGCCGGATGAGACACTGTGCGACGTCGGTCGATGTGTGAGCGCAGGAGATGTGCAGGTTGGTCGATCTGTATGGTCTCTAGACATGCTGTCCCGGCAAAACTCGACTCGACCCACCAAAAAACCGATGGTTTTTGGGGGCAACGCATGGCAGCACACGTCATATTCTTTGTCCACGAACTGATGGCCACTGGCTGAACGGCCACTGGACAGCTGTGTTACAGGTCTTCACACAGCCACAGCCACCCAGCTGCCGAGTTGATCGGCCTCACCTGTTTCCGTCCTGGCAACCACTAAGCGTCCGACTTTCTCTGGGCGGGGGGAAGGAATTGGTCGCGGCATCGGTCTCCCGGTCTCCTCGTCATCCGCAGGTGCTGATACTCTTCCTGCTCCTCTTCCTCGCGAGGTGCCGACGGGTTGCCACGGGGTTTTCAGCGCGGAGAAGCAGCGACCGACAAGGGTGTTTCCACACGCAGGTCCGAGAAGTGGCAGTGGGTGGTTCGTTGAGCAAAAGGATGGATTTGAAAGTGTCCCAGGTTTACCCTTTAGAGCCGTCGGTCAAACAAGAACATTCCCATGTATCAGAGAGTTCGGCCTGCAAACCCAAATGTTCATAGATCCGCCGTTACAGCCAACAGAGGTTGTCAGAACCCTAGTTCGACTATCCCAGTGCGGCACCGGTGTTGGGGGTTCCTATTCATGGTCGCTTCACCTTTTTGGGAGCGAATGGGATGACATACCCGGGCAAGGCCCAAGGCTTGGTGTTGGCAAGAAGCCGACCTCTGCGGGGGTCGACCTCCGGCAGTTGGTGACCTTTGGTGACCCTGGTCGTCAGAGAACCGTCCGCCAGCGTGCTTGGCCGGCCCTGTGACGCGGCCCACGTTTCCATTCGCCCAAAGAAAAGTAGCACCACCACCACTTGAAGACGAAGCACCACCGAGCTAGGGGATTTGGGGAGACGAAGCACTGGAAGAAAGTGGCGGCCTCTCGAACTTGATGGTCTTCGGCTCTCGTAGCGGAGCGGAGTTCCTGCACCGTGCGACTCCTTTCGACGATTCGTTTCGACCGTTGAAACGACCAGACGAGACAAGCGAACCGGATCAGAGCGGAGTTCCTGTGGAGTTCTTTCCGTCTGGGAGTCGGCAGAAAAACACGCATGTGCTGAACTGGCGAAAGCCACAAGCACGTGTAACATTCCCTATAGGGATCCAAGTACCTTCTCAGAAGGCGATTGGAGACTATTTATGTAGGCTTGGAGGGCCCAAGTACCTCCTGAGAAGGTGGCAGTGGATCCCCAGTCCGGGATTGAATGACACGTCAATGAACCTGTTAAGACAATGACGTGGCCACCAAAAGACGATCATAAAAGTTGCCCCGTCTTCGGACCCGGACCGTTGGTCACCAATCCATCCTGTTGTTCTCCTTGCTTCGGTGTCACTCAAGCACCAGCTGAGACACCAGGAGTACAGCCGAGCTGGTGCCCAGGAGTGTGTGCAGCGCATGCAATTCTGTCTTGCATGGCGTTGGTGGGCGGGGGGGGATGAAGACTGAACAGAGTCGAGGTCCTACTTACCCACGACAAGCACCTTGGAAAAGAACATCGGGTCTGACAAAAGCTTTTAATGATGGGAGGTTGCATCATCACATCGATCTGCAACCCAGTGATAGTCAGTTGCCAATATGGCTATAGAGCCTCTGACGGGGCATCGAAACGAGGACAGTCACCACATAACATTTTGTATCGCGACTCACTCTCCTACTTGCCATGTATTTTCTAGCACAGTTTATGCGGGCCATTTGCATTCCATCGCTGAGTTTCTGATACTCTGCAGCAATGGATCCTTGCTGGTTGTTGGTAGGTTTGGGAGATTTGGATTGGTCTATCCCCCAACCCCGGCTTGCTCGACACACTACACTAAGAGCCTTCCGACATACCAACAGCGCCCATTCGCTTTCAGAAAGTAAAAAAGAGCTGACAGGCAATTCTTTTGGTATTCGATATATTTCGAGTGCCCTCAAACTCCAGTTGTTCAGTTCAACCAGTTTGGATACCCGATGAGTGAACATCCCACAGGCGACGATCAATCGCTTGTCCTTGATGATTCTCGTGGTGCGTATTGATGGTCTCGTCAATCATGATCAGATGGCTAATATGGGAAAACATGGAAGAAAGGCAGGCGACTACGTCAACATGTGGTGATCCACAACATGTTTTGGTTGATCCACGTTTCAAGCACCACCCTGGAGATCTGGAGAAGGGAGAAAAATACTGACCACGAAGGGGCCCGGCGGATCGGCGAGTGTGATCCGGCACCAGATGATGTGATGGGGTGATGCCTTTAGTTGTGATGGTTTCTTTTGCTACTAGTAACAATGTTCGCTACCATCGGGGCTCCTGGCATCGCTACGAACGGAGCGAAGGGCATCGCTACGAACGGGCCTTACAACTAGGAGCAAGAAGCTACTAGGAGCAAAGATCATCCTTATCCTTTCGCACCTTTCATGGGAAAAGCAAAAATAAGGCTTTGAGGCACAAGTTCTTCGATAGAAAAGTCTTACACGCGTGAGCCGTAAGCATTCAACAAGTGTGTACCGGCAGGGTGACATGTCTCATCTTCCATTGAACTTGAATGGTGAACTTGGTGGCGAAAGCTCTCAGTTTTTCAGCTGGAACCCCTCAGAAAGCAAACACATCTCGAACCACCAAATCAAGAGTGAGAAATGAGCGTGGATTCTCCCCTGAATGTGTTCGATTCCCCAAACAGTTTACTGTTGGGGTTCTCTCTTAAAGGTCAAGCAACACTGCCAGTGGCCGCGTGCCTGAACCCTGTGTCCGGGTGTGGTCCTGCTGGTGTCCTCCTGCTGTCCTCTGGCCGCGCTTGCTGTGACCTCCGCCTTGTCCGCATCTTGTCCTGGTCTGTGTGTATCCATGCCTAGCTGCACCGTGGCCTTCTCCAGACCTGATCCAGCTGTGTCGGGGTTTGTGTCCGCCTTCCGCCTTGTCCGGACCGGCTGGTCCCCTCCTTCATTGGAAGTCAATTAATTTTAAACAAAAGGATCATCATTTTTTAGGTATAGTATATTATATTTGGTTATATTATAAGTTATTAGTTATATCATTAGATCCTCCTGATACTACGTACTTGGGTTCTATGCTGATATGATGTCTTTGCCACCACCCACATGTGTCGAGTTTCGGGCGATCTCCTGGCCACCAGGACATGGTCGAGTCAGCCCCTTGAGGCGCAAGGGAATGACGAACAACTTGCAGGACACGGCCTTGAACATCTGAGCAACGTGTTTGTTTTTTTCACATGAAAGGGTTTATCAAAGGGTTTATCAGAACACTGCTCATCTGGAAGGCTTCGTTCGTTCGAGGGAGTGTTGTTGTGGCATGTCGACCAAAGGTTCCACCCTGTCGGACTCATGGAACGTCCGGAAGATGGGGAGAAAGTCCATTGGAGCATCCAAATTCCTTTCCAAATGCCTATGCAAATTTCAGTCTTGCAGCGGACCAATGTGATCAATTTGTCAAAGCAAACTCCAAAAAAGCCCAGGCGGGGGGGCTGTTGGATTACCAGAAGATCGAATAAACCCTATGCATTTGAAGGACCCCGTGCACTCCTCTTTTGGGGGGGACGTTCGGCATGGATGTGGATTTCTTCTGGAGTGAACCCCCCCCCATCAGTAGAAGAACTTGTGACTGCTTGGATGCGACAGACCTGTTTCTGGAGCCTGGCTCACGGTGTCTTCGTTCCTTCTTTGGCTCCGGCCGGTCGTCCTGGAAGAGACCGCCCGGACGAACGGACCGAGGACAGGGCACGGGACGCACTCCCGAGTTTCTCGGAGTGGGAAGTGTTTTTCAGGTCTGCAGAATTCTGAAAAGCTACGAAGTTTGAAATGTCCTCAACCAGACATACGTTTCGCACCGGCAACTATTGTTGCGATCTGTGGCTCAGTGACGTTGGATCGGGAACAAAGGCAGGTGCTTGTAAGAGTGACTGGTTGGCAGAGCTGTGACCTGCACGAGGTGCATTGGTTGCACTGTCACCCAGTAGGCGCGGTGGAGCCGGAGCGGGGCTTTCGTAGCCCCGGCTGCCCAAGCGGCTGTCATGGACCGGCTGCGCCCACCGGCCATCTACGAATGCACCTGAGTGGCCCTCCAGCCTTTGTAATCCTGGCGCGAACCACGCCTCCAGTCCCAGCCTGCAGGCGCAGGTGCGCTATCCAGCCCGTCGACTAGCTGGAGCTGCGCAGTCCTCAGGTGGTGTGTGAGGCTGTGGCCTGAAAAGCCGTTCTGGTGAGTCAACAAGGTGAACAGGGAGCAGCCCCTCTGACCCTTTGCACAGCTGAACACACTTCATCCGGTTTTTTGAAAGCCTAGAGCAGCGCCAGGGCTGTGGAGCGTTTGTTTGTTTTGGTTGGCTTGTTTGAAAGCTTGCTCCAACTTAATTACTCCAGGAAAGGTCACATCATGCATGTTGGGATGGAGAGGCCGAATCGGGCTGATTCAGCATTGCTTTGTGCTGAGTTGGGTTGCGGCAAAGCAGTTAAGAACTCCCACTGTGCAAGACCAGGTGTTCCAGTGCGTTGATCCATCCGCATAGATCATAACATGCAACCGATCACAGCCCTGTTATGGCCCTCTTCGTTGTGCGCAGTCTCAAGGATTGGGGGAATCACCCACCGAATTGGCCCCTAACACAGAAGCCACCTGAGGTGGGCGAAACGATTGGCCAGGCGCGTTTTGGGACGTTCGGCGATAAGCCGGGTCCGGGTCTAGAAGCGTGCCTGTCGCTTCTAGAGTCTAGGCATGCTGTTGGTCGGAGCGGGTGATCCAGGATTCGGTTCACGTAACCATGTAACAGTCTTAAAAGGCTAGAGATCATGGTTTTCGATTGATGGCCACCAACCGAAACCTGTGGGGTCCTGAAGTCACCTGGTTCCCTGGTGTTGGTTTTTCCATGTGTTTCCAACGTCTCAAAAACAAGATATGAATTCCCAAAGCAAGGTCTCATGCAAAACCTCACATTGGAAAGTAACCCTTGCCGCCACCTGACATAGAACAATATACCTCACCTTCCCAAACCTTCACTGTTCTGAGGCCAAATGCGCACCCCGCCCGCCCTCCTGTTCTTCCAGGCTCCGCCCGAGGCGCCGCCAGTGCAGCGCGACGCCGCGACGGCGGTGCGGCGCGACGCGCTGACGATCTCCTGGGAGATTCCGACGGCGACGCCGCCGGTGGAGTACATGGAACTACAGCACGATGAAGGAGACGACGGAAGGGAAGGGGGGGGAAAAGGGCATCGAGATGGGAAGGGCTGGGGATTGGGATGGATGGAATGATTGAAAATTCGGACATTGGAGATGACAAGCACTTGCACGAGTTGGCCAGTGAGGTTGAAAGAGGGGGGTTGAGGGTTGAGATCACACCAGTGAGTGGAAACTGGACAAGCTATACAACAAAAAACTGTATAAATGTGACTCAATGTGTCACGCTGAGGACTTCCGTGCTTTTGTCCAAGTCTTTGGAGCTCCAATCCATGATCCATGTCCAACCTCCAGAAGGTCATCACGAAAGCCGGTGACAGGTGAAAAGC
Organism: Durusdinium trenchii; assembly: GCA_963970005.1. Classification (NCBI taxonomy): domain Eukaryota; class Dinophyceae; order Suessiales; family Symbiodiniaceae; genus Durusdinium; species Durusdinium trenchii. The sequence goes on along the minus strand of CAXAMN010015780.1, from coordinate 909,001 downwards.
TCGGTGTAAAGCCGAGACGTCGGGCGACGTTGGGCGGAGGATTTGGTGGCAACTTCACGGTCACGCTGGCCATCAGGTGCGGCGGCCATCGGCCAGCGAGTGCGGTTTCAGACGTTTCAGGAGGTGCGAGGCCCGGCAGTTCTTCACACTGGTCTAAGATAGGAGATGGTAGATGAGGAAAGATTGTTCTTGGACCAGTGTGAAGAACTACCAGCACCCTCACTGCCAGGTCATTAGTTTTTTGGGTTGTTGGGCCCTTGCCCAGGTCGAACCATTGGTGACCTGTAGAGTCAAGAGCGGTCGTGAATAGCAAAAGGCCCCTCTCCAAGGCGACCACACCATGCCACCGCAGTTTTGAGGGGTGAGTTTTAAATAGGGAACGGCCCCCTTATATAGCCCAATGGGTCTTGATCTATTCCCTTCTTCCCCCTTGTAAGGTCTCCCCTTGTCAAAATTACATAAGCCAGTATTCACATGTACCATCATCCTCCACCAGGTCACCAATTGAGACCTGTTGGGGCCCAAGAACCCTCCATTTCGGAGACCTGTTGGATGATGCTGGGACATATCCTTAGCTATGTTTTTCAAGTGTGACTGAGGCCTGAAGGAGTGATAACGTTAGTTATCGAATCATCGAATCATGACCTTTTCGTTAACAAGACGTTTTGGCAGAAAGTTCACGCTGTAAAAATGGGCTCAGACAACTACCTTCAGGACCCCATGGAAAAAGATCCACATCACACGTCTTTGACAACCTGTTCTGCTTGAAGTAGGTGATGAGCCATTTTCCATCCTTCCAGAGCCAACTTCAACATCACTCACTTGCGTTCCCTCATTCTCACTCCTTCCCATTGCAGGTCCGAGTACACCAGCTATCAGATGAACGGTTTGCAGCCGGGCAGCACCTTTCGCTTCCGGCTCCGGGCGGTGAACGCCTACGGCGCCTCCAGCTGGAGCACCGAGAGCGCCTTGCTCGTCTGCGAGCCGCCCACGCCGCCGCAGGGCCTCACGGCGCAGTGGCCGCACGAGCGCGCGGTGCGGCCGCGGCTGTGTTGGACCGCGCCGGAGGATGTGGGAGGCGTGTGGGGACGTGGGTGTGGGGGGTGCTGGAGGACGGGGGAGACGAACATGGGGCTTCCTGTTGGATGCGGGAACTGGAGCTTTAGAGGGCTTCCTGTTGCATGGGATGCGATCCGATGCGCGCCACTCAACTCATGTTGCTCTTCGGATGCATGGCGGATCGATTTGGGGGGTCATTCCTCATAGGGTGATTTCTGCCATCTGATCGCCATGGCATGCGAGACGTACGGAAGCCCCACACGTACGGCATGGGTCGGGGGGGGCTGGGCTCAAGGGGTCACACTGGATTCTGTGGAGGTGATGATAGGTGATGTGAATTGGGTCTCTTGCAGGGGATCGATTTGGGGAATTGGTTTGTTTTTGTTTTTTTTCCCGGTGTGTTTTCTTCTTTTCACGATATATCTTGTCGTGAGTTGTTGGCATGACAGATCCTGCGATTCATTCGAACATCTTTCCCTTACAATCCATATCCCTTTAAGATCCTTTAAGCCAAAAATATAAACAACACCAAAAAACAGTTTGCAAAAAAGGGATCGAAGAAGCGGAAGCGAGCCTTCAGTGACTCGAGTGTTGAGCAAAAAAGGGGGAATGAGGGAATGAATGAATCGAACTGATCTTGACACGTATTCTAGGTTTTTCCTCTCTGAGTGAATTGTTTGGGTCTTTTTGTTTGTTTAATGCTGGTTCCTTAGCCTTAAGCAAATCCAAGAGTTCAATCATGTTCAATCGATTTTGGAGCGCATCCGGAACCAGGTGGAGCGCACGACAGCCTGCAGATCACCAGCTATCGGATTTGGATGCACTACGAGGGTTTTCAGCGTTTGGTTGCGGAGGTGCCTGGAGACAAGACCTGCTATGAGGCAGCAGGGATGCTGAAGCGGACCAGTTCGGTTGGTGGCGGTGGTGGTGGTGGTGGTGGTATGCTGAACAGATGCACTCCAGTACACTCAGAAAGCACCACAAATGCTGAAAATGGCAATGAAGGCCTTTTGTTCCTGTAACCATGGACCAGATGTGCAGAAGTTGCATGTGACTCCCTTTGCTGCATGCAACTTTGACTATGCTGGTAGATGGTGTGCAAACTAGATGGTGTACATTCAATACTCTGCCCTTTTAAGGCCTGATTCTACCAGGTTTGCAGGTGGTCGATGTTGGTGCTTTCGGTGCAAAACAGCAGTTGCGGGGAGATGTGGAGAAACAGTATGGTAACCGCCAGACTCCAGACTCGCGGAACAGTGAAACGTCATCCAAATAGATCTGGGTTGTCAAGCCAAGCAATGGCAACTCCAGGAGAATAATGAATGATTCTTGTAAGGGTGTTACCACCCTGCTTCTTGCTAAATATCGCATCTGATCCCGAACAAGGCCTGCAACCAGGCCCCATCATCCACTGACCCCTATAGCATGGGCGGAACATCGTCCATGCACCCGAAGTCGTCGTGCCTTCAGTTGGATTTGCCGGAGCTCTACAGCACGACGCTGGCCTTCTCCGTGAACGGCATCAACCAGGCCTTCTCTGTGGTGTTCTCCTGGTGGCTGCATGCATGGATGCGTTGTGTACTTGAACTCACTTCAAGCCATTCGACAGAAATACTAATTCGATGCATGCACACATTGGCCTCACTGTTTTATACGTACCCGAAAGGACGGAGCGTACCCTCACGGCTCCCCCAACTCAGGACCATTGTCTGCCTGACTTCCTGGGGATTGATACCAAGTGAGTTTTTTTTTTCATGTTATGCATGGTATGGCCGCATGCGGGTGAGAGTAACTTCTCGTGATGGATCATCGGATGCAGCACTGTGAGCATCGGTGGGTCGGGAGTACGAAGAAGTCGTCCTGGTGCAACGAACATGTGACGTGGGCCACGGGTGTACGGCTTGAAGATCGAAGTCCTGCAAAGGTGTAGTGTTTTTTGGTTGTTACTGAGAACTTTCCCCACCCGACCTTCAGCAACACCGGTCGTTCTTTCCATGTTTTTTTTTCTTGACCCAGGGTCAATGGGGCGGCGCATGATGGAAAAAAAAACATCGATCAGAGCGTTTTGGGTATTGGAAAGTAAGGATTCCGACACCATCGACGCCCAGCGGCTCGCTGTGTGGCAGGTGTACGAGGGTCCTCACACCAACACCGTGGAACTCACGACCACAGGAGAGGGAGATCGGGTGGGGCCCATTCGGTGGAGACCGCTCGGTGAAGATCGGTTTGGAGATCGGGTGGAGCCGTTCGGGTGGAGCTCATGGTCCAAGTGACAGCCGTTCGGAGTTTCCGTTCTCCTTTTGAAGCACTGCTTTCCGATGGGCTTCGCGGTGGAATCCGATGGATCTGTCGTCCATGTCAAGTCGTCCATGCCGATGCTGCCCACGTCTCTCCCTTCGGTTTGGGCCCACAAGTTCCGAACCTTCGGTCCCGGTCTGCGCGGGTCGTCCCGGCCGGAAGAGACGGGGCGGAGTCACGGCCGGAGGGGCGGTGGGTGGGTTTGGGGTGCGTCCCATCCGGCGGAGGTGATGGGGGCGGGGCACGCCAACGTCCTCCAATTAGGCAACCCAGAACATGTACATAGAACCTGAGAATTGACCCGTGGAAGACTCTTTCCTCTACAACCCAGTGGTTTGGGGGTTCCATGTTCATTTGCAGGGGAGTAGGCACCCAAGCTCGCCAAAAGTGACTGCTGGGAGACGAGGTGTGCGTTGACCCGAAACTGGTGAAGTGACAGGAGAGACTGAGCCAGTGAGCCGATGAGCTGGCCAGGGAAATGTCTCATTGAAACAATCCCTAGGCATCCAGTCGTACCGAACCTCAGAAGGTACTTGGGCCCTCCAAGCCTGCATAAATAGTCTCCAATCACCTTCTGAGAAGGTACTTGGATCCCTAGGGCCAATGAAACTGGCTGACTCTTGATGACTCTTGTAGCTTGCAAACTCTCGTGCGTTGCTAGTCGATGCTCTTTTTCGTTCTTGCCATCAACCAGTAGGGTGAAGTCGGTCATCGGGAAGCAAGTGGATGTCATGCATTTCTAGAGGTATGTCCTCTTGGAACCGGGTGGAATTTCTATCCAAGAGCCCAACAGAATCACACAGGGATTATCAAAAACTCTTGTTCAAGTTCGTTATATATATATATCCTATGTAGTTCGCATCTTTCCCTGACTCACGTCGCAACTCTTGAACTCTTCAAACTGAGCGGCCAACTCTTTGCAGGACCACCGGGTGACATCGTCTCCTTAGACGCCAATGCCACGGGCACGCTGCTGTCCCTGCAGTGGTCGCCGCCCACCCACCGCGCCGTGCCCTGCGACGCCTCGCTGGCGGAGTGCCGACAGCTGCGGGCGCGCTTCGCGCGGGCGCCCGAGGCCACGGGCTACGAGGCTCGTAGCGCAACGGAACGGAACGAGCGGAGGGCGGAGGGCGGCCGGCGTTGGGACCCAGGTTTGTGACCTGTTTGGGACTGGAAAAGAGGCCGCCTTATCAGCCTGGGTGCTCAACCGCTCCAAGATGCCTCAAGGTACATAAGCCTTTAAGTAAATCTATCTATATATATATATATGCCATACATGGAGTCTTTGGTAATTGTTTGTTGCGCGTCCAAGGCCAAGGATAAAGAGTGGCAGGATTAGTGTGTATATATCACTTCATTCATGCTGGTATGTGGCCTGTTGATGGACTGATTGTTGGGTAAGTCCTTAGGGGGTAGATAGACGAGACATGACGAAACGTTAAAGGTATCGTTCATTGAAACGGTGGGTGGTGCTGTGGGTGGTGCACCAACGTGAATCATGGGGCGGAAGTTGGTGGAATTGGGTGGGGTGTGGGGATGTGAATTGTCGTTGTAGAAGATGTTTATATTTTGTCGCGTGGTCGCGGTAAAGGGGGAGATGTCGTGATGGGCTGGTGTGAGTGGCATGGAGGCAGACACTCGCGATGTGACGCACAGACATCAAAAATGCCAAGGCCCTTCATGTCGATCCGTAATATGCGTTGTTTTGGCGACATGGTACTCTCCAAAGCTACATAACAGTGTCTCCAATCAACTTCTGAGAAGGTACTTGGATCCCTATAGGGAGTATACTTAGATTGCATTTCCGGATGCTCCACGAGAGATCGAGGGAGATGGTGTGTATATATATGCCTTGTATGCACACCCAACACCCGCCTTCCTCATCTGCACTTCGTCTTCGCGTCTTTGCTGCGCCTCCGATCGGTCTCGGAGACAGGTCTATTGGGACGAAGGCACCGGCGAGGTCCCGGCGAAGCTCTTGGAGACCTCCACGGTCCCGGCGGCCGCTGGGACCGAATTGGAACGGTACGGTGGAACGGTGCCGGGGTTGGTTGGGTCCCGTTGTTTCAGGCAAGTGGCAATGCTGACATGGCGAGATGTAGACTCTTACTGTAGATTCATAAACCTCGCGCACTTGAAGTGAACAAGCTCTTCATATGGGGTGGTTTATTCATCAAGAGTCGTACAGTAGCGGCCTTCAGTCGCATCGATTCTTCTTGTTTAACTCGTTTAGCTTGTGTGCGCTGTTACCATGATGTGAGAGGGTCGCATCGATTGAATCGCAAAGAAAATAGAGTTCCCAGCAAAGCTGATGTGACAGAGGACCGTCACTGTACTACATTATTATAGGGACCTGAATGCCCTTCGTCAGAAGTGTCAGCGCAGAAGTTCTTTCTTCCAAGTCTTGAAGGATCATTTTGGTCGTCCAACTGCAACGCATATGTAAATGCCAACCCCTTCCCACACATACCCAACTCTTTGATCTTCCCAGGGTCCCCTGCCTACTAGTTGCCAGTATGTCCACACTGCACCGATGTTTCTCCACGGTGTGCAGAGACCAGTCCGATGCGTGATCTCACGTGATCTCCCGCCGCCGGACTCGCCAGTCCGATGGAACTCCAAGGAACTTGCTCAGACATGGGCAGGACCTAATGAGCTCATCTTAACCAGACCATCCATGTACCAGCTTCTTCAGTTCGTGACCGAACTTGAAGGTTCCTATTCGTGACCCTACTCGGAGGCGAAAAAGTGACCGAACCAACCAGGTTATCAAAAGGTCACTTTGAAGAACCAGGTATTGAATAGTTATGAATAGTTATATACATGCATGTCCCCGATGTATGACATTCCATACATGGATGGTCTGGGCGAGCTCACTTGGGATCTTGGAAGAACAAAGCGTGAACAATGTGTCAACATCCGTTCAACGGATTTTCTGTTTGAGAGGAGCACCCCTTGACCGAGGTGGATCTTGGGGCATTGTCCTGGTAGGATCGAGTTTCCCAAGATCTCTGGAGGTACATCGATTCCAAGAGCTTCCGCAAACTCTTGTTGCAATTGCTTGAGATGTGCATGTTTGCCCTCGCCAAGAGTGGAGTTGATGGAAAACTGCCACCTGAAAACTCGTCTTTCAACTCCGGTTTCCACCCTGATGATCCGAGCCATCTCCGAGCGACCCATGTAGTCTTCGCCCCGTGTCTAGTCTGGGGCGACCACCCCCCCCCAGTGATCCCTTTCGAACGGAACGCCGTTCCGCGGTTCCGCGACAGGCGGAGCTGGACCTCTCCAGCTGGGTCACCCACACTCGCAGGCCGTGGGGACTCGGGAGTCGGACGTCGGCTCAAAAAGGGACGTCGCTTGGCCACGGGGAGGTCGAAACCCAGCAACTAAGAAGCCGGAAGTGGAAGAGAGGCTCCGGGAAGACCCATTTTGCTACATGAACTAAAGGAAGTTTTCCACGTAACCATGTTGGTGAGTGGTGGAGTGAGAGTGGTGAAGCGTCCCCCCAAAACTCTGCCCTCCCCGTCTCCCACCTCCCAGGTGCTTCCAGTTCCGCGTCCGCGGCCTCTCCGCCGGCGGCGCCGGCGCCTTCAGCGCGGTGGCGCCGGTGGCGCTGGGCGCAGCGCCGTCCGAGGTCTGGGGGCTCCGGGCGATGCTGGCGCCGCGCGCGGGCGTGGTGCAGATCATGTGGCAGGTGTGGAGAGCGGGTGGGTGAAAAGTGAGTGGAAGGGATAAGAGATCGATCTATAGGAAAATTTTTTGTGGAAGATGAAGATCTTCCACGGGTCTTTTGCTGGGACCTTTCTTGAGCACCCTTGGTGACTGGCAATGGGCGTTTCCCGGGGCCAACAGCGCCAACAGCGCCGTTGCGGTGACGTGACCGGTGCGTTGAATCGGGTCCGGATCCTGTCGTAGTCAGACTTGTCGTGGTCAAATGGACAGGATCCAATGGACATAGAGTCTATAGACTTATAGTGACTAGTGTATACACTAGACATAGGGTCATAGGGTACACTAGTCGGTAGTCTAGAGACCAATAGGATCCAATAGGGGATAGTGTATAGTATACAGACTATAGACTATATGGGGTAGTGTATGGGATAGTGTACAACAGACTTGTATTACAGCAGTGTATTGAACATTGTTAGAATAGGGGACCGAGGCCCTGGCTGGATCTCCCGAACCGCACCCAGAAGATTCCTTGCCTTGGAGGTCTCCCTATTTCGTCCTACAAAGCCTAATGGTCGTGCTCACATGTGTTCACAGGTTTGTGAGAGGAGGGTCCTGATGGCTTGCCGACATTGGGTACAAACAACCAATGACAACCCCCATGTCCTGAGACTTGGACATCGTGAAACTCGTCATGTCGGGGCGGACTTTGTGGGATTTGCCGGAAATTAGGGAACTAGAGATTGATGGGAGGTTTCTCAATCTCGATGGGGGAGGTACAGGCTTTTGCAGACCGGTTGTAGGGTTCACTGTCAAAAGTAGCTGGTTGTGACAGGAACGCAGCCCTTATGAGGCATTCCTTAGGCACCTCACCAGTGAGGATCTCCTTCCCCTTCGACCTTTTTCGTTGATGTTCCTTCTCACCTCCTTCGTCTTTTCGTGGACTTGGTAGGAGATCCAGCCTTATGGCTGTGTTTATTGGTACGAGCTGCAGCTCTTGAATGTGGTCTATGGCAACTTCTCCTTGATCACCAGCGGAGTGGCGACGGTGGAGTTGGAAGAGCTCCACAGCTTGGATTTGCCCCTTGGCCTCCAACAATGACCGGATATAAAGGTTCCAGACCGTTCCAGCAGAACAAAATCCCTAGTCAACCGACATCCCGGGAGAGATCGATTTGGGTCACACTCCCTGGAACTAACATGGAAGTGGAAAATGCCCCCCCTTGGAAGACCATTTTCCACTACAAACAGGTGGTTTTCCACTTCCATGTTCAAGGGAGAGTAGGTTTCTTGTCATGACTCATCAATGACTATCATGCTCACGTCATCCTGACTTCATCCACCTCAGAATCCCGTCATCTTGGGCCTATGTCCCAGCTGCAGCTTTTCATCCACCCACGCTGAAACAGCTTCTATCTCTACAGAAGAGGATCCGTTGACCATCTTTGCTGCCCAGATTGGGTGGCACTTCTTCGGTTTTGCACTGAACTCACCCGAACTGCCATCCCTTTCCCGCCTCCATGATGGACTCGTACACTGCTCTGTGTTCGAACGAAGGATCTCGGCCCCCACCTCCGAGGTATCACTTCTCCGTCCGCGCCTGCGACGTGGGCGCCTGCGGCGCCTGGTCCGCTCCGCTGGCCCTGGTGCCCGCGCGGCCGGACTCGCTCTTCGGCCCCACAGCGGTCACGGCGGCCGGCTACGTGGAGGGGCTGCTGACGGTGCCTCGGTGGTGGATGACGGTGAAAACCAAGGGATGACAGAGGGCGAAAGGAGAGGGTGCTTTGGTGGAAGAGTTCGGTGTGAGGATGAAGTAAGAAGCGCAGATTTTGGAAAGTCTTGGGACCCACAAGCAGTCACAAGCATTGTCCTTTTCCTTTGACGGTCATCTCAAAGAGCCAAGATCCAGAGTGGAAAGGGTCCCTTTATCAGGACGAAGGATCCCTGTGAGGACCGACCAGTGGGCACGACCTGTGAGGGTGCCGAAATTCCTCGTCGTTGATCAGCCGATACACTGCCCATGTCCATTGGCCACAAGACCAGTCGTAGGACAATGTCTGTCAACTGGTGAAACCCGGCCACCTCTTGTTTTTTCCCAGAAGGGCACATGCATATGATAAGCATAATAATAATAATAATAACTAATTGGGCTTCCTCATTTGCTCACTGGCTCGTCCGACTCACGACTCCAGGCTCGTTGGTCGCTTTCCCCTCGGCCCAGGTGTCTTGGGTTGCAGAGGCCTGGGACCGGGAGCCCTTCCTCGACACCTTCCAGGCGCCGGGACCTTCCTGGACCGATGTGGGCCGAAGACATCGTGAGGTGATGTCTGTGTGAGCATGGGGAATGGATTCATATGGAGAGTGTGGAGTTGGGATCTTCTAAGATACCCATGTCCATATGTGTCTTTCAGCTGTACATGGTTGTTGTTGCACATTTTTTCATGGCCAAACCGCCACCAGCAGGCGGCATGTTCATGGTCGGCACACGACCACAAGCACCACGAAGACCGCCTCTCGCCTCGCCCCTCCGCAGGTGCTGGCAGCGTCCGAGGAGGAGGGGCCCTACGTGGACGTGGGCGTGGTGCCTGCGAGCGCAGCTCCACAGCTGAGCTTCGCGTGCAACGAGCCTCGGCGCCGACGGTGACGGGAGCCGGGTGAGCTACGTCTCCGTGTTAGGCAGCGTGCGGAGTGTGATGGGGTGTGTAGGGTGTGGTTGGATTGATATATCTAGGCGTACAGGATTGTTGTTGTGGATTTTTGTTGGTTACAGCTGGACCACTTAACCATTTGGTGAGGCGTTTGATGGCGATGGCTTTTCGGTTCACCCGTACGTGGCGAGGGCTTTTAAGAACATCAGCCACTGGGGCACATCATCCCGGAGTAGAGTCCATCTGTTTGGATTCCCAATGTGCCGTCTGACGGTGGGAATTCGATCCACCTCTTTGGTTCAGTTGTTTGGGTGAAGGTGGTAGTGATCCGGAAGGTGTGCTTCGAAACCTTATGTGCTTCGAAACCTCCAGGCTCCAGGCTGACTTTTATTTATACGCAATGACTTGCAGAAGCGACCAAAAGAGATTTCGAGAGGACTGTCTGCAGGGGTATGTCTTACTTCGGGTGAAACTATGCAGCCGGGTTATATATATATATATAAAGTCGCTCATGACATTGAGACAAACCATCGCGAACCCTCCCGAAACACCGTAAAACTACCACTTTGCAGCTCGTCCGATGTCCAACCTCCTATGTCCAACTCCGCCGAGCTCCGAAAACGGAAGAACGAAAACGAACACCATCGGCGCTCCACCCACCTTCCATGGCAGCGCGCTCCACCAAACTGACTCCTCCGCCGCTCCGTCGCTCGAATCCTGAGGAGACGAACATGAGCAACGCGCTGTGGCCCAGCGCCATTTACGTGAAGGTCATCGCCCGCGTCGCCACGCAGTGGAGCACCGAAGCGATGGCCGCCGAGTCGGCCGCGCGGATCGGGAGCGTGCCGCGAGCGAAGGAACTCTTGGGGGGGCGAGGGGCGAGGGGCCAAGGGTTTGGAAGACGATTCCAGGTGAAAACCATCAGTTTCGATCAGGTGAAATCAAATGCAAGGTGATGACTAAATTGAAGGTATATCCGCCCAACTTGCAAATCAGATGTGCATTATAAAATGTGATGCAATTGGTACAGCGTTTAGCGGACCAGGTCAGGGGATGTTCCGACCTCGACCCCGCAAGAGTGAGCCTTGCCCACCTGCCTTTCGTGCAAGTGGCAACATGGGATTCCACGAAGTTTGTGGCATGCACGGCCAAACAAACTCCTGGTGTTTAAGAGTGTTCTTGGTCGTTTTCTTCCAGACCTTTGATGCTTCAGCAACGCACAGATGTCAAGCTGAACAATTCGAAAAAAAAACAACAAACCGCGTTGTCCCCAACCAGGGGACCGTCTCACCCCGCTGAAGGCCCCAGCGCGTCTCTTCTGCTCCGCCGCGCCCATCGCGCCGCCCACCGCGCCGGTGCTGAGCCACACCGCGCGGCCGAGCGCGGGAGAGTCGCGGCTGAGCGTGCAGGGCAGCTTTGACGTGACGGTGGAGCTGTCCTTGGCGGGGCAGGCACCGGGTCTTGAGCGGAGGAAATGAGACTGGACCGATCCACCTGTGGAATCAGGAGTGTGATGGAAAATTGCATGATGATTTTGGGAAATGATCGGAAAAGAATGATGGAAAATGGGAGAACCTGGTGAACGAGGGGAAAGCTGCGGAGTGGTTGTGAATGAACCCCAACCCCATTGCCTGAGAAGCTACAGACCGGTGACGAATTGAAGCCGTGGATAGATTGGTTGTGGAGTGACAAAGTGGTTGCAATCCCACCACTGAGTGAATGAAAAGGCTCACATTGATGGGTTGCAGACAGACCAACAGAGGTTGAATTCACCCTGTAGACTATCCCATAGGTGACGGGTCCTAGTTCAGGTCACTTGACCTCTGTTGGAGTCTTCCTTCGCCAGGCGCCGGATGTCGTGGCACTCCACAGTGGTTGGCAGGTGCAGCTGGTGTGGAAAGCAACCAACGAAGTGGAGGAAGTGATCATCAGCGATCCCAACGCGACCGGGCGAAAGAGAACATGAGTGTGGGTCAAAAACTGCACCCCTAATCCGTGCTAGATTGATGTAGATTGACCTACCTGGTAGTCTATTCTGTTCACACGCTGACAAGTCTCAAAGAGTGAGACGTCTTGTCCACGACACTCTGATCGTCGAACATGGCTGGTAGTCTATTCTGTTCATTTTTGGTAGTCAACCAGGGTCCCCTTGTTTTGACCCGCTGCCATGTGAGTTCGAATGCGTTGGGCATGCTTTGGGTCAGGTCGACCTGATGGCTTTCATTTGGCTGACTGTTGGTGGTTTATAGATATTTATAGGGTGCCGGTTCATTTTTCAAGCACTGAACCCCTCCACCGACCCGCGGCCCTGGACGAGGTGCGGAGCTACGTCTTCGAGGCGCTGCCGCCCTCGACGGACCTGGAGCTCGCCTACGGCGTCCGCTCGCTCGTGGGCGCCGGGCCCTGGTCGCCCGCGGCGGCGCTGCACGTGGGGCTGGCGCCCCTGGCGCCGACGGTGCAGGCGGGAGAAGCGGAGAGACACCGGAAGGGAGGAGGACGGGAGGTAGAGAAGGAGGCAAGGTTGGATGTTGAAAGCCGACAGATTGAACTGGCTTGAGACTGGTGGTTGGTCTTTGGTGCTTTGTGATGCTTTATGCTTTTCCTGTTACATTTAATTTACGTCACATTCCTTTTAATTTGGTAAGACATGGTAAGACTGGGTTCTAACATGTTCACCGGCCGACGAGACGACTAGGGTTTTGGCATGCGGTTTCTCTTTGCAGGTCGATGCCAGCGATGATGAGACCATCAGCTTGTCATGGACGTGGCAGCCCAGTGTCGATGAGGACCTCAAGCTGTGAAGCTCCTAGCTCCAACCATGAACACATCCTCCCTGCACACCTCCTTCTCAGTTCATGTTGTATATCTGAACCCATCAGTATTGTGGGTGCTTTGGGATCTCAGTTTCATGTGCACTACCTCGGCTGAGAATGACCACACAGATTCAAGAACGTGTTCATGGAGACCCATGGGGACCCCTTGGATTCTCAGACGACAGAACAGATATCCTGGTTTTGCTCGTCAAGGTGATCTCATATGTTCCTTAATGGCTAAATCATGCTCAAGGCGCTTCTGGTGACAATGTTTGGTCTTTGCCAAGTTCCTGAAGCAAATCCAACAAATGGCGAGAATTGGTCGCTTGGGCTTTGAAGCACTCCGTACTAAGATTTGGCCAGCCTGATTGGCTAAGGGTGGCCGTCAACCAGGCAGGCCTCGGTTCGTCGTACCAAGCCACGAATCGACCGGAACCCATGGCTAACTACCACCCTGGGAGTCAAAGACTATAAAAATAATGGTCTTTAGGTGACCCGAGTTCAGGACTTTCCTTTACTTCAGTCGGTTCAAGTATAGTCTTTGGACTTCTAGGGTACCAGTCTGGCCTGGCCTAAAGGTGAGTGGTCCCGCTTCCGCCCCGCGCGGAGAGCGCCGCCGCGAGGACCGGCTCTTGGGCTTCAACATCTACGTCGACTGGATCGACGGGCACTTCTCCACCTGGGATCCCCACGCACCGAGCTTCAGCACCACGGCCTCGGAGTACGTGGTGAACTGCACCCAGCCGGAGGTGGGATGGACACTGCTGGGGTGGGTAGGTTGCTGGAGAGATGTTGGAGGAATGTGGTTCTTTTTCGGCTGGTCACCTTCTTTCAATGCTAGCTTCACCAGTGTGGCTCCTGTGGTTGGAAGTGATTAGATGATGTTCTTTTGGTTCAAGTGTGGCCGTTGGTTTCCTTTAAGGTCTTCAAATGATAAACATGCACAAGGCCCACACCCACCACTGTCACTACAAACTTGCACGCCTAAAATATCCTATCAAATCTTACAGGCTTTGACACACACACACACCACTTACAATTCAAGTCTTAGACTCACCAGCTCGTCTTAGACTGCCACTTACCCTGTTGCGTCCGTCTACCAGCTGGACCCTCGTTCCCACCTCTTCACCCCCACCAGGTCTTCGGCGGCCTCAGCCGCTCGCGGCAGCGCCTGTGGTTCCGCGTGGCCGCCGTGAGCGCCGCCGGCGTCGGCGCCGCCAACGACCCGCCTGCGCTGCGGATCTGCGGCGCGGCGCCGGGCGCGCCGGTGGCGCCAACGGTGCAGGAGGTTGGGGTGGAACGAGAGAGGGGGAGAGTGTGTAGAAGGGTTGGGGATGGAGGTACTGGACTATAGGGTGTATCATGTTGTATCTATATAGTGTAGTTCTGTATTAATAGGTATATCATATCCTTAGAAGTGGTTGATCTGGTTTTGTAGTGTAAAACCCTCAGTGAAACAATGGTTGTTCGGCAAAGGCTATTAAACTAATGGTGGTTCGACTTCTAGGGATATCTTAGGATGTATCTATAGGATGTGGATGTAGGGAGGCCGGTCGCTAAGCATGTAGGTCCGTAAGTCTAGCAGTGGCTCATCGGAGTTGGTGCGAGAGTGCAGTTCCAAGCCACTTGCAAGGAGATAAACGCAGCAGGAAATGTTGCTGAGACATTCGAAGCTTGCTGTTATGGTGCATGAAACAATGTGAACTGTGTGTGTGTTTCTTTTACGTTGTGACCTGATATAACTACCACAAGTCAAGTGCCTCACATGTTAGTATATTATATACATATATACAACAGTACTATATAGTCAATTACGGATGTGGTGTCCTCACAACATGATTAGCGTTCTTGTCCCATCTCACACCACGACTCACCGTACCTAGAACCACTTCTGGGGCAGACACTTCTGCTTATATCATATGGGGGTCTCTTTCGGGCGACTTGGTCCGTGCTTCGGCGTAGACCCACCACGACCCAGGTGGGCGCCTCCTGGGTGCTGCTCGCCTGGACGATCCCCGACCTGCACGGCGCGCCGCTGCTGGCGGCGAAGGTCACGGTCTTCTCCTCGGTGACGGTCTTCTCGTCGCGCGGCGCGGCGGATGGGCTGGCGGAGAGGGAGATCTGGCTGGAGAAGCCAGGACGGGACGGGAGAAAGAACCGGAAGGGAAGTGGAGGGGGATAGGGATAGGGAGTTGGGAGGTGAGGGGGGTGTTGGGACTGGGGAACAGATGGAAAAGGGTGGAATAGGTATGTGAAGGACATGTGAGTTTGGGGTGCGAATTCTTTTGGGACGAAACTTGATGAATCCCAGCTGTGCGGGATAAATGACTGCTTGGCCAGCGCAGGAAGCTCTAGTATATATGGGTCGACAGAAGCAACGTTCAACACATGAAACCAACCACGCTTGCAACTCTGACCTATATTCCAAGGGGCCATGTTCCACGTCCATGATGATACCAGGGAGCATCTTCGGAATTATCAGTCTTTGGACGGTCTGGGTCCGGTGGCTCGATGGTTTGACGTAGGAAGCCCTTTTCTGACCGATCGACCGATCTGCTTGGGGGATCCCACACGATTCCAAACCAAAAAGGAACCGGGTCGGGATCGCAGGAAGCACATCCATCTCCGGATCGGTGTTGTCTCATGTTGTCTCCGGACCGGTCTTTGGGATGCTGTTTGACGTCCCAAGTGTGGGCCAAACTCTGAGTCCCTGCATGCCCCCCCAAAGCCTTGCCCACACACCACCTGGGACTTCTCTTGAGCACGCTGGCCTCCGGCGGAGCCGCGTGCGCCGGCGGAGCCGCAGGATCACTGCTGAACATCAGCTCCAACCTCTCGCAGCCCCTGGAACTGGCCATCTCGGCCATCTCGGAGCTCGGCGAAGGTGCGAGACGGCTGCCACGGTAACGGGCTGGGATAGAGGCGAGAGCGTCGGATCAAAAATGATCCTTGCATGCGCAAGGCAGCAACATGTAAGACTAAGAAGGTTGCAGACGGGGATTGTTTTTGAATTATCATGTTGACACTTCAGACTTCGAGATCCTGGCAGGTATGCCACAGCACAGGTGTCCATTGTTTCTTTTTCCTGATGAGTTCCTGGTCATGTCCCTGCATTTGTGTATGTGTGCCCGTTTTCTCCTTTTCCCGTTTCGCTTCTTGCTTTGTGCCTTCCTTTCCTTTTCCCTTTCTTTTGTGGATACTATCCGACTATCGGGGCATTCAAAGTGTGCACTCTCATCCACTTCCTTGGGTGTTTCCCCTGGGAAACTTCCTGAAGACAGAAGGTCCATGAATATATGGGTTTCACGGGTTGCATTCAAATTCAAAGTGAGCGTGTTCAGCTTCCTTTTCTCATTGGAACATGGCAAGTGAAGTGCACATTTGGAATGCAAAGACAATACTTATATGGTCAGTGACTCCCGTGAAGAGTGGGACCTGTGAAAGACTCGGACTTCCTCAACATGTCATCAGTGACATGCAAGGCATTCAACTACCCTCATACAAACACACCCTTCTAAGCACCAGTTGTTCCACGGTCCACCCACCACGCACGAACAACGCTCTTCGTGATCTTTCCTGCCGACGTCGTGCTGCTTCGCTCCGCTTCGAGGCCCCCCTGTCGCCCTGGCTGAGCTTGGCGAAGCTGGCGCTGCCGCCGCTGCCGCCACGGCCCAGCATCCAATCGTCCAGCGACACGCAGATCGTGGTGGAGTGGTCCTTGGACCGAGGCAAAGAACGAGGTGCCTTGAGCTGAACCTTGGCCCACTAGATCCGGTCACTAACCCTTCTGAATTCATGTATTTGTTGAGGTTTTTTTTGGTTCGTTTTTTGTGTTTTGGAATGGCTTGCTTCCGGTTTGTTGTAGCCTGGAAAGAGTTCGACCTACCCACTTCGGTCCGGCCGGTGGTTTTTTTTTGGAGGTTTGCTGGGGGGTGCAGTGGATGAGAGTGGATGTGCATAGTGTGAGTGAGTTCGGGGATGATGTTTGTGGAGTGGTTCGGTCCGGTCAACCACAACTACGCCCATGTCTGAGTCTGAAAGGCCTGCTTAAAAGAAAGACGCTATAATTGAATATCCCAAACCCTCTCACAACGCGTCACAACGCTCTCTACGGGCGTGTGTGACACACTCGAAAATCGAAGGATCGAGGGTGGGAAGGGAATCTGCTAGCAGACCACTGGACTCCACTGGATGTCGAGGGGGGGAATGTGCTTCGCGGGGGGAAAAGTGGATCACCACTGATAGACCTATAGCCCTTTCACCTTTTTGTGACAATTCTTGGTGCACGGACGTGAACGGAAACCGGGGCGTGTGCCAAGCCCTCCGCTTCGTTGGAACCGCAGAGCCAAGCATCTTGCACTAAAGAAGGTTAGTAGCAGGTGTTATATAGCAGGTAGCATCTTTAGCTCATCCAGTGCGGTCACCCACGATGTTCTTTGCCCATCCTTTAGCGGTCAACCCACAGGGTCCACGGGTGGATGGACTCTGGTGCACCTGGCAGCTCGAGAGAGGTGCTTACCACACGGGCTACTACGTCTACGTCTCGGTGGACGGCACCACCTGGCCGGACGAGGACACCGGCTACATCGCCACGTGGCAGGACGAGTTCACCACGCAGTACACCATGGATGCTTGGGCCGCGTGATCTGTTTGAAAAGGAGTCGCTAGATTTAGTGGATGGACTTGGAAGGCAAAACCAACCAGAAAAAGGGACGGAAAGTTATGAAAGCTGTTGTGGTTTGGAATATTCTGAGAAACTCTTCAGGGACACATTTGTGTGAATCTGGAGTGGTGATTGGAAGTTTCTCTTGCTGTGTTTCATAACCTGATTGGCTTTATAATGACCAAACGAGGAAAAGGACAGCTTCGTAGGCGAACAGGTATATATTAATTTTGACAAGATGTGATGAAACGTAAGCAGTTGACACCCAGCCGTGCATCACTACACACTCACGTACGGTCGACTTTAGGCCCAAGTGAAAAAGAAGTTGCGCGCTTCGCAAATTTTGTTCTTGTTGATGCTGATGTCAGATGTGTTGTTTGTATAGATTTCGGAAGAGCTGCTACTGGAATGGTTACAACTGCATACTACCTCTCGCGCCAGATCACACGTGTGAGACGCGTCTGGCATATGCATGACGCACAGGTCATGACATAGTCAAAGATGACCCCATGAAAGCGACCTGCCCCACGCGCAAGCAAATTTGCCACCAGTTGGTGCCCTTCAGGTGCCACAAACGGAATGGCAGAATCTATACAGCCCTGGGGTAAAGTACGCCGGCAACTTCGGGGACGTGTGGAATTTAAAGTTCCAGGAAAGGCGTCAACAGTTGGAAGTTTCGACAGAGTTAGCATCACTTTGCGTATTGAATTGCACACATCTCGAAAGGTGTGGAGATTCTCATCATCGATCAGTCTGTACCCCGCAGCAAGTTTACAAAATGAAAATGACAACTTCTCATCTTGCTTCCACCTCGAATTCTGGAGGAAAGTACAAATGGTAACACAATTGGGCTGACCGCCAAGCCATGTCTTCGGACATTCGAGGTCCAAGGGTATTTTGGCCTTCCATTTGAAATGACCAACACCATGCAGTATTTTTACTGTAGGCGCTCATTGTGGAGGAAGGTTCATCACCCATGGGACACGAACGGCAATCGCTTCAACATCTCAGGACGAGTATGATCCAGAAGTGATTGAAGTGCCACCTCCATCAGTTGCCACCAAACAGTTGGTTGACGAAATCAGCTCACCAAAGAGTTAGAAGGAGAGGACGTGCCCATGCATGAGGTCGTTGATGAAGGTGCAGTGAGGGCAGTGAGAGGATCAGAGAAAGATCCCTGGCGAAAACTGATGTCGAAGTGAAGGGTGTGAAGATGGAGGAAGACGACATCGATGAGGAAATGAGCCCAGAAGAAGAATATCACTGTGGGAAACCAGGTAAACACCATCCTCGGCCCAGTCAAGAAGCTGTCGCAGCCAGTACCACGATCAATGTGATTGACGCGAAGATGAGGACCAGGAGGACGAGGATGATGACTACGATGCTACAGTAGTGCTCAACGCCAAGGATGGAGAGGTGGAGAGAGAGGAGTCTGACTGGGACGATCCGAGCGCGGCAAAGTACATGAGAAGGACCCAGACCAATCTTTGGAGAACATGCGCAACTGGTAGCTTGCACTCAAAGTTCGTCCGCGCATTTGCTGGAGTCAAGGATGATGGTGACTACAAGGACTTCACCAAGGAGGGCTTCAGGAGGGCACAAAGAAGGGGCGATACTGTTGAGGAGACATGGTTGAAAGTCAGAGGAGAGGAACTGTTCAATGCCCTGGCGATGCAGGTGTGTGCGAGGCATCGAGTTGCATTCGACGCCCACTTCAAGCGACTCCACTAAGGCTACAGAGATCGCCCAGAAGGAGTACAACAAGCATGTCATGCCGAAGCCAATGCAATTCGTAAAGTTTTATAATAGTGAGAAAAGCTATCAGAGCTGCTTGAAAGGGCTAT
This sequence comes from Durusdinium trenchii, assembly GCA_963970005.1. Classification (NCBI taxonomy): domain Eukaryota; class Dinophyceae; order Suessiales; family Symbiodiniaceae; genus Durusdinium; species Durusdinium trenchii. The sequence continues at coordinate 890,007 of CAXAMN010015780.1, read as the reverse complement.
CGCAAGTGTCACACGAGCAATCTCAACAGCTTCTCGCCAAAGAAGAGTTTGGGAAAGTTTCATGTGAGAAAGACGCCTGAATCAAGACCAAGAAACCACAAGCTCATCAACCACCTGTACCATCCCCCACCCAGTCAACATGGGGAAGGTCGAGGATCTGCAGCGTCATCTTCATCAGCAGCACCACCTCAAGCTGAACCATGGCAAAGGGAAAGGTTGCTACAATCGGTATCATGAAGAAAATCAAGAATATCAACCGCCCGAACGACCTTGAGGAGGAAATGGAGATTATGGATGGCCCTTGAGGAGGAGATGGAGATTATGGATGGCCCGAAAGGTGGGACTATCAGCGAGGATTGATTTCCCGCAACGACAAATAAATCATGGCGCCGTCAGTGATTCTGTAGATCACCCTCTTTTTTTTGAAGTGTAAGACTTGACCGTCCTTCGTGAGAAGTTGAGATCGAGCGTGTTGTGAGTTGGGAGTTGGAACACTCCATCAGTCCAGGGGTATGTCCCACATCCCCGATGGGCGTGATGAGCGGCTCACTGTCGTAAGTATAGATCTGTGCTCCCCAATAGTGTCTCTGGCTCGAACAAAAGAGACAGGGGGTGTAGCGCAGGAAGCATATCAGCGTGCAGACATGTACAGGTCGAGTTCACTAAACGCTCCCTGTGGCTCAAGGATGTAGGAATCTCCCGTAAAACATGGTAAAGTTGCTAAGGGGTTGCAAAGTGGACTGCAAATAGAGACCCTTTTGATGTTTGCTAGGGATGATGTGGTTTTTTGCCAAGCCAAGATTGAAGAGGTATGCAGTATGCATTAGGAAAGTCAGAATGCATGAAGGTTAAACGATGGTAAAGCGGTGAAAGGGTTGCAAAAGGGATCCAATTTGGGACCGTTTTCATGTTTGGTACGGATGTCGTTGCCCTTTGGTTATAAGCTTTGACGAGGTACGTGTATGAGGAAAGGCATAATGTATGAAGGGTTGAGTATGGTAAAATTGTTAAGGGCTGCAAATTTTTCAATGGACCCAAATTAGGGACCGTTTTCATGTTTGGTAGGGCCACTCAACCATTGGGCGGATGCTGCATACCTCGTCAAAGTTTCTGGTCAAAAGGCAACGATATCCTTCCCAAACATGAAAACGGTCCCTAATTTGGGTCCATGTTCCGCTTTCACCGCTTTACCATACTTTACCCTTTATGCCTTTTCTCTTTCCTCATACATACCTCCCCTTCCTCAGGTGACTCAAATTTTGGTGCCCAAGCCTGGCGCAGGTGCGCCCCATTGGCATTTGAAGTTTGGCCATGGCAAACAGGCGGGTCTGGGCTGTTCGTGCTGTTCCCCTCCTTGGGAACCTGAGCCAGAGCAGGGTTTCATGCACAGGCACTTTCACGCTTATCCCCTGGAGTCGTTGTTGAGATGTTCATGCGGGAAGGATTGAACATCGAATTCTAGGCAGCTTAGCCTGGTGATGTTTCACTGGAAGACATTGGCTTGCTGAACTGCGCCCTTAATCTCCAATTTTCGAGCTTGAAGAGGTGGGTTGTGACAAGTCTGCCTTGCAATCAGGTTACCCCCCCATCCAGCACCCATCCACAAACATACCAAGCTTCGGCCTGCCTTCCCCTGAATGCCCAATCCGTGGGGGTTTCGCTTTCCACAGTGAGTCGCTACAGTCCTCGAGGCAGTTCAGGGAGACTATGATTTCCGCACAGTAGCCTGGCAAGACGAGGCCGGGGGCCGCGGCCTGAATGGACAACATGATTTTGGTCGGGCGGGTAGTGTGGAGAAGGTTTGAGAGTCCGACAAGACATGCTGGTGAACAGGTGAGTGCTGATATGTGCTGATGATGAAAGCACGCAGCAACTGTTTGCGTTCTCCGCTTGGATGTTCCTGCGATACACGCCGAGAGATGTCGGTTCGTTGGAGCATGTTGGAGCCCAAAAGTGAGATTGAAGACGCGTTGGCTGGGAATTCCCACAAGGGGGGGGCGACGTGAACGCGAAGCCGGCTCCCGGCGGGCGTTCAGCCTAAGAGGTTACACACGTCAGGGCAAAGGTGGTAAACTGTAAATCATTGTAAATCGGTAAATTTGGTAAATTTAGCGTTTTTACCCTTTTACTGCGTGCTGTCGTGTCCCAGGGTGCATCAAAAACAGCAAAGGCTGGCTCACATGCTGTTCGTTTCACATCGGCGCGTAGATTCGCAAAAATGCTAACAAAGCACCAAAATCGACTTGATTCAGGGCCTGCGCGTTGTCAAGCCAAGCCTAAAGCTTGATGAAGTTTGCGCACCTTCTCACCTTCTCGAAGAGAAGATGCAGGTTTTAGATCTTACCGTAACATATCTTAACTTAACCAAAGACGGGCAGACTCTTGCTTTGAACAGCTTTCGCTCTAGGGTGGACGACTCAAGATTGGCTCGCATGGCTTTTTTCCCTATGTCATGTGAGACTTTTCTCACTCCATGAGTTTGGCTGACCTTCGGAAAATCGCTAACTTTCGTAAAATTACCGTCTTTTTCAGTTTTACTGGTTTTCCCGTTTCTCTGTTTTACTCCTCGCTTCTGTCACCTGCAGATTTTCGCATTTTACCGTTTTACCATTTTACCCCACGCTTGTGTGCGCTCGACATTTTGCCATTTTACTGTTTTGCCGGTTTACCGGGGGCCTCTGCAACGGGAACTCCGTAACCAGAAGACACACCGCGATCCAGCACAGCGTGACCAAGGCATGTTTTTTACCCCGAACGTAGTGGTGTGTAGTGGTGGATTCCGACTTCCAGGTGGGGCAAAACCATGAGTCCAAAACGGTCAACGGTCAAGGTCTGGTGCATCATAATCCAGGTGGAAGCTTCAGGGTCCAATCTTCTTCCGTTACGGGGCCCCATGGCGACGACCTCTGCGACCTTTTGGCCAGTCAAGGACGCCGAGGGGATGATTTGACGCAAAGATCTAGTGTTGGTTCACGGCCCCGACTATTTGACAGTCGATGCGTTGGTTCAATGTCGTGCACAGAATGTTGGATTGCCTAATAACACCTATCTCCGCCAGCCTGTGCTCGGGAAAATCACACCTCAAAGTGGAAGGTTAACTACTCACCAGGGGAGGGTAACAATAGGGTAACATATCATATAGACCCCCAAAGAGATAGAAAAGTAGATCCCGCTAAGAGTCATCTGATAATTAACGTTGTTTTGGGAACCGATTCTATCTATTGGGGACCGCTACATTGATGTCCTAAGCAGGGCGACCCGAAGCTTAGTTAGATCAACTGTCCCACGGTCACATGCGCTAAACTGACGACCACCCCACAGGTCGAAGAATGGCGTTGCGAAGGGCATTGGAATCAAACTGACCCTGTCAGTTTAGCCCTAGCTGCAATCGTCCCAATAGGAACATGATCCGACAATAGTTTATCAAAAAAGACACCGACCCAGAAATCAGAAGCCGTTTCGAAAGATTTCGAAGACTCTTCTAGCACTGCAACCTGGGGCATGACTGTCACATCAAAGATCTCTGCATCTTGAGACAGCTTCTCTCGAAGAAGCCAAGATGCAAAAAATATGCCCCCGAGTCATTTGTCCAAACCAAACGAAACAAGTGAATGTTGGCAACACCGCCATCCACCCACCCATCGCGGTGCCGCCTAATCTGGCTGCCCACTTCAGGCGCTGAAGCGAAAGCGCCAAAATTCACGGGTGAACCGACTTGTCACCCTCATTTCATTCTTGGAAATGATCCACATCAGTCCGTTTTGCGCAGCGGCTTCGTCAGCCTGTCTGAGACTCCAGGCGAGATGCTGGTGGAAGCGGAGTGGGATGTCACTTGAGTCGTTGACATGGGTGTATTTGAATAAGGAGACACCCCACCAATGGGTGGTCTATGGTTTTGCGCGGGCGTCTCAATTTGGGAGGTCTCCGTATTTTAATACTCACCCATACTGGGTGAAACGGATGGGTGGGTGGATGGGCGATGTTCTGTATTTTTACATTAACTCACGCTGAGCCGTTTGTTTCTCATAATTAGACGAATGCTGCCCGATATTCAATAGCAAGCAAG